>JBAGKO010000008.1:11100727-11119351 GCA_037177275.1 Acacia concinna
AGTTCTTGAGTTCTCTAATACTCTCTTGAGTGTTTGAGTGTCGGAGAGGCTGACTTAGCTAGTTCGCGAGGGGCGACAAGAAGCTAAGTGCCGCACGGGTGCTTGTACGAGACAGGTCCGTGACATACAGCTGTCTAAATATTTAGGTTAAAAACCAATAATAAAAATAATTTTTTAATAAACACAGATTGTATAATTAGAATGTATAGATTGGTACGTTAAATTTATGTATATCCAATATCTATTTAATTATTTTTCATACATATTCTTTTCTCAAATCAATTAAAGGATAAATTTAATCCTATCTTTTATATTCAAGAAATATTATAATACCATCATACAGAAATTATTCTTCCATTAGTTCCTCAGTATTCCTCAAAATACAAGGACAAAATTGAATTCTCAAAAGAGAGCATGACAGCCGCCGCTAAACGTGATCACAGGCGACCTCGTAGCAACAAGGAGGGATTGCGCGCCCAAAAAACTCAAGTTACCCTAACTCTAATCTACTGCTGTACATGTGATCAAGAGCTGTCTGTATATATCATCCAAAAACCAATTGAAAAGAGGCTACGCTTTATACACTCACTAGATAGTCCCTTTGCCAAGATGTAGACAGACTGAACTGGACCGAAGAGAGCCAGCAAGTGCAATTCTGATCCTGAATGAGCAGGTTTTTCTCTTTGCTAAAATGGAAAGCTCAAAACGCTAGAATCCAAAGAATAGAGCAAGCTGTTCTTTTTTTCTTCATTTGCAAGTAAGCATATTCAAAAGGGAATAACTGATGCAAAATTAAGCAGCATTTATTAGAAAGCTTAGCTTGCTCAGAGAAGGGAACTACTCGGAACAAAGTTGAGAGTTAAACTCCGCCAGAGAATTTTCTGCAGTTTACAAGGGGGAAAAACATGTTAGTTTCAGACCAGAAGAAAGCATCAATAACTGTCTCATCTCTACCCAAAGTATACAAACAAACGTGCATTACCTACTTTTAAAATTTAAACTATACCTAATCCAAATCTATCCACTGCATTTTGTATAGGAAAATATATTATAACCAACAATTTAATAGCTCAGACATTTGATTCTACGGTGACTTCAAACATGTTTAACCTGACCGAAATTCTTTAAGTTATATGATGCGAGTCCCTGCCAAAATTGCTTAGGGTGGAATGTTACGGTAGGAAAAATGTGTGGGGCAATAGGTAGTGGTGGGCATACGTTACTTCCCCTATAACTTTCAAGAAAAATCATGGCCTCCCAAATAGAACTGAATTCCTTAAAAAAATCAAATCCATCATATGTGAGAAGGCTTTTTGACTTCCACCAAATTCACAATTGGAAAACAATGGTCTAGTTAACCCCAACCCAGAACTTAGCAGTACAAACTGTTGGGAAGTGAAGAGCTAGGGGGCAGAGTTAGGAATGAGAAGTGTAATATGGCACTGATATGTAAGACGCAATAATTTTGAAAAGTTTAGGATACAAGTATAGGGTTGAGTGTGAGATGTGGCTTTGGGGGAGACGGTCATACATGCATATATTGGTGAATAGGAGGCAGGGCACAAGAGCAGACAAAGGGCCTCGCACCCAAGACGAAGGACCTACTCCAAACAAAACAAAACAAAAAAAAACACACAATACACACCCCTTTTAAGTATACACACCCCTTTTAATAATAATAAGCATGTCACCTTTTTCAGGTATCAATGTAATGTAGAATGTGGGAGAGCGGTAGAGGTCATTTGATTAAATTTCAGAAGCATAAGGCGATTATGATTAGCGAAAACTACAGAATTACACTATCATAGCAATTCCATGTGATATATTAATTCCTATTAGTAGTCACAAGTAAATACCAAAAAAAAAATTACCTTTTTGTAATGACCTGGTTCTTCGGAGGCTGGACTCTGTCTAGGTAGGGAGCAATTATGGCATCCAACTTCACTAACCATAGAGCAAGAGCTGATGAAGTATGGGGCATAAATGCAAAAGAAGTAATGATTTTATCAACCACACCCTCAGGAAAACTGCACTGAGACAACCAATCCTCACTTATAGCACCAACAAAATCAGCAACAACCTACAAAAAAGTGTGCATCGCATAAATAAACATAGAAGTATGAAGAAAAAAATTTTTAAAACTATGGAAGAGAAATAAACAAAAAACAAATTAATTTGAGTGACAGAAATAACATTAAGGGGTCAAAAAAGGAGAAAAGAAAAACACACCTGAAAAAGCTCAGTTGAAGTTGAAGTGCGTCTGAGTCGTCTGATCCATAGCTTATGAGCAGACTTCCTCCAAGCACCCACCAGCGCATCTACAGGCATAACAGACTGCACAAGTAGAAGTTAGAAGTTAATATAAAAATTTCATAGTAAGAACAGAAAAACCGATACCACATTGAAATAAAAGTATCAATGTGGTATACTCTTTCTCAATAATTAGAAGCTAAGCAACACCAATATATTACCCAATGTAGCTTCCCATAGCTGAGTTACTTGTCCAAACAAAACTAAGGGAATAAAATATTAATTTGTCCTCTTAAAACCTAATTCCTGCTAACTTTAAACATTTTTCTTTCTTCCTCTCTTGCAATACATTCAATTCACATGCATTTATACCTTAGAAATAATTCGACAAACACCAGACACTCATGCCCACATCAATGAAAAATAAACTTGGAACATATGAATTATAATTCACCTCAATAGCATAAATTGCGGCTTTCAGTGATTGAATCTTTGATGGTAAGATTTTGTGATTTGGAAAAGTGTTAGTGTGTTCTTTCACCCTGCATGTGGCTGTGTGGATTGCATATCTTTCCTCAAGATCAAAATCAAGCTCAAATGTCAAATGGCAAATTTTACAGTGTCTCTCGTCCCTCCAGAATAGATCATGACAACTCTCACATCTGGCCAGAGAATCAATATAAGACCTTCTACCATATTTCACAACATTGAGATTCAAATAAAAGGAATTCCAAATCCATGAATCATGTGCTTGGAGACGGATCCACTTTTGCATTTGTTCTGATCCCTTCTTCCCAGCTTCAATTACCACAGCCCCAGCAGAAGATAAAGAGTCACTGGCTGTCTCAATTAGGCTAAGGTTATCTACATCAGATACTGGAGAATAACTGTCCTCAGTGATCCTATCAAGATCTGATTGATCAGAATTTGACATATGGCACATCCCATCATGGTTGACCATCTTCCTAGACATAGCTCTGCAAAGAGGGGCTTTCAGCTTCTCCAAAGATTCAACAAGAAGTGCCTCTCGTTTACCTCTATCATCCAAAACTGATAAAAAGGCACATAAAGTCTGCATATTGTTTAAAAATAAGGGGCACAATTATTAGCACTTAAATACAATCCACCAAGGGACATCAGGTCAGAGACCAACAGATATAATTCCCCTCCCATTACTATATAATATTGAATTAATTTGTCAACAAGGAAAAAATCAAATGGGGCTACAAATAATGAAGGAAAGATATACACCTCTTCATTATCAATCACTTCCCAGTGGCCGTCTTCAGAAGATTCAAAGTAAACTCTCCGGTGGCCAGGGTCACCCACATTGCAAGGCCCTAAGAAAAGCCAGTATCTATTGTACCTACGGTCAGATCCCAAAAACACTGATTGAATGGAGTGCGAATTGGTTCCTATTTTGGTAGCTTCTTTCTCCTTCTCAAAGGATTTCACGTTACTGTAGATATTAGAGACCAATACTGAGGAATCCATTGGTCCCATCTGATTCCAATATGACCCAGGCTTCTTTACTGTTGACCTCTTCAGTTTTGCTCCAGAACTGTAATCAGCAGTAACTTTAGTCGGATCCTGTGAAAAAGATCATCCAGTTAAAGTTATAGACAATACCATTTAATAACTTGAATAGGTTAATATATAACGAACAAAATGCTTCAATCCTGTTGCAGGAACACGACATATCCAAGACCAGTTGGCTATGCCGCATCTTTAATTTCTTAGGATGCAAGGCCTTTGATTTGAGAGCTCAATTTTCAATCCAATTTCAAGTGGGGATTTACCATTCAAAGACAAAATAAATGATAAAAGACTTTACCTTCATCCTAATGCTGGACCCAGAAGACAGAAGATCAGTTAGAGCAACTAATGCATTCAATTTTTCTTCAATGCTCAAATCTGAATATTCACTCTCCATCAATCCTAACAGCCACACTTCTCCTGGATGGCTCTCATCAATTTCAGTGGATGCTGTGAGCATATTATTTTTTTTAAAAGAATTGTTTGCCTGCTTCAATTTCCTTAAGCTCGAGTTCCCTGAATCACATTCAAAATCATCACCACTGCTCCATGTATTACTGTCATTAAATTCATCATCTATACTTCCAGAGTCTTCTGTATCTGACTGAATATCATCAATGTCCTTAAAGGAGTTCATGCGCATTCGATAAGCAGATGATGAAATCTTTTCAAATAAAGTAATGTCACTAGACAGGGTTGAACATATTAAGGATTCCAGCTCCTCTGTTGTGCTGGCAAGGTTCAATTCAACAATCTTCATAACATGAAAATAAAATTAAAACTCATCAGATGCATAGTGAAATCATACTTAAATCCAAATCGTAACAACTATGAACGTAACAAAAACAGCCAACTATTATTTTCCATCCCATAGCCTTTTCCCTCTTTATATAGCATTTACATTGAACCACGGAAGTTCTAGTTTCAATTATGACAATTTATACGTCATACAGATAGATAATTACCTGCATTGACTTTGCCAGCTCAGATACCTTGGACCCATTATTTCCTTGTGCTAACAAAATTTTAAATAACTCACCCTTCAAGGTGCCAGCACATAAGCCAAACTTTAACAGGAGATTCAATTCCTACAGAAAAACACGCACACAAGATAATATGTTAAGATAAAATATATACACATATATATTCGACATCTTGCATGATGAAAAAAACCAAGAGGAAATACCATCCAGAATAGAAACAGAAGAAAATTAATAAATAACCCTTCTTGAAGCATCAGCAGCCCATTCAAAGGGTGGGACACATTGAAAATATTAGGAAGGAAAATGAAAATTTGGATTTTAAAGGGTGGGACATGTTGAAAATGTAAGGAAGGAAAAGGAAAATTTGGATTTTAAAGGAAAAGTTTGCAGGCAAATTTGGTGGGAAGCAAATTTTCCATAAGAACTTATTTTCCCTTTGTTGGTTAACACATTGGGCCTTCTAAGCCCAACTACTTTTTCTACTTGAGTTTAACCTAGTATTCGAATTTGAGCCACATATTAGAATTTGCTCGCCCTTCTAGATTTATTGCGCCTAACAAATTCAAATTTTGGAAATAAAGTTGAATTTACTCTCCCAACCATAATGAGTTGATTAATGCTAAAATAATATCTCAAACTATAAATACTTTCGAAGTAAAAGCTGCTTCATATTAAAATAGACTCAATAAGCATCTTATTGACATCCATATGTTTTCATCTGAAATAGGTATGACTTCTGAAATCTGGAGCTTCAATCTGATGAGAGAAAAGTTTCTGACCTTCGCTTTTAAATGGGTCTTATTGCATTAAAAACTAGACAAGAGGGCTTTCCAAATATGGGTCATTTGTCCAATTTGGATTTAAATCAAGAAAGTTATGTCAAGTGGAAGTTAAACTTTACCTTGAGGCAAGAAAATGTGCAAATTCAAATGAGATACCTATTACATTTGAATTTTCTAAGAAAATCCAAATTAGATAGGATTTTGACAGGTATCCAATTCAAATTCGCTGAGCAAATCCAAATGTGATAGGTACAAGTTCGAGTTTGCTCCTTTTCTTGCCACAATTAAAGATTAACTTTCACTAGACATAACTTTTTTAATTTAAACCTAAATTACGCAAATGACTTATTATTGGAAAGATTTCTGAGTCTAGTTTCTTATTAAATGAGGCCCATCCAAAAAACTTTGTACTTTAAAGGATGTTATCATAATAATGAGCAAATGTCAGTAACGTTTTGCTCAAGCACTAGATTTCGAAAAGCAAATATATTTCATATGAAAACATTTTTTACTGAAATAGATGTCATTGAAAAGATCATTGAGTAAATTTAGGATTTGGTTAACCTTGCATCAGTAAATTCTAATTTCATTAAAAAATTCCAATTACCAGAACCTTGTAGAATTGTCTTTCGTAATACGAATTTCAAAATAAATTTTAATTCCCTCAACTTGCCCACTTATGTGTCTCCCAAACTGAAATGTGAGAACGAAATTCAAACTCCAGAGATTTATTATATTTCATTTATATATTTATTTTATTTTATTTTTGTTCAATTATTTTTCATAGTTTAACATCAGAGATTTTTATATTTATATTTATTCAAATTATAATTTATTTTTATTGATCTTATCTTTTATGAATTATGAATTTTTAAATATTTTGACTTTTAAATTAGAATCCAATCCAAATGTAATTAATAGTTCCTCCTAGAGGGCAATGGGGTCATTTGCGTATTTTGCCTAGCTATTTTTCTGTCATTTTAAATCTACAAAACGTAAAATTTTTCATCAATTCATACATACCAAACATTTTAGAGGTAGGAACTTCTTCCTTCCCTTCCCATCCATTACAATTAATTCTTCCTACCAAACAGGCCCTAAGAGCAATACCTTCTTTTCTTTTAATTTCATCAAGGGTTTACCTTCTTTAAAATATTATAAGCAATGATAATAATACCTAGAAAATGAGAAAATACGTGAAATTAGATGCTCTTCTTTTTTTCTTTTTCTCTCTCTCTTTTTTTTTTTTTGAAAACAAAATGCAATCAGAGCTCTAATAAATGAAAAAATTCAAAAGGAACGGGGGCATATCTGAGATGGAAAATATAGAAATTTTTACAACTTCAATGGAATATAATAAATTATTAGAAAGTTTACAATAATCTTATTATGATTATTAACCATTGATTTCAATTTTTGAATTAGTTAACATCAAGGAGTGGCAAATGGACAAGAAATTTGCTGAACAATCTACTACTTTATTTAATACCAAAACATCATTTCATCCTCTTTTGCGAGAGAAAAGATGAACTGCAAAGATGTAAATGTATTTACTATTGACTGATATTTTTATCAATGAATATGGCCAAAAACTTTTCAATAACTAAGGATATCACATGATCAGTTTGAAAACGGATCAAATATAAATTCAAATACAACTACCATATTTACATGAAAATGTTATGTAAACATAATGTAAATCCCTAGAATTGTAAATCCCTAGAATACTAAATTGGCATTAGTCTAATTTAATTTAGGGAAGAGCAACACTAGCCTAGAGTGGTATAGCTATCTTAGAGTAGCATTAGCCAAGAGAGGCATTAGTTGTTTCCCTAGATTAGGTTAGGCTAGCCCATTAATTAGGGATTAGGTCTTAATCAATGATTAGGCCCAATTACATACATTAGGCCCAATTAGTCCAATTAGAGAGTAAGTGCATGCGGCGAGAAAGCATAGGCGCATGTGTATTATAAATTGAACTAAGTCCCCCCAATTGTACAGATGATGAATGAATTCAGTTTTCGGTTATGTTTCTCTCTTTCCTCTCGGTTCCTCTGTTTCTGATTCTTGTTCTCTCCTTTTACCCCTCTAAACCAATTCTCTTATACTCCTAATTCCCCTCTTATCCCAATCCTAAACCTAAACAATTAGATTGAATTTACATCAGTCTAACAAAATATGTCAAAGCAGATAGACAAGCAAACTTGTATAAAATATATATAGATAGATAGATAGATAGAAAACCAAAAAGCGGAAATATCATACTTAACATTATGTAAACAGACAAAGCTTCAAAAAATATGCACCAGCATAATTTTTAGAAACATATATAAATATCTTCTAGAGTACTTGCCTAAAATGTAAAGTTTATTCAAGTCAATTCTAGAATTAAATGCTTTGGAATACCTTGCTAAGCACTTCTCTTCGTAAAGAAGCTTGTTTTGAACCAAAACCAGCAGCAACCAAAACTTGTCGGAGTATTTCTATCCATGTAAGGGGGTTAAGAGATATTTTCCAGAAGTCAAGAGAATATTCTCCATTTTCAACCTGCTTAAATCATTATTATTAAAATAAACATTTAAGGCTTCATTACTTACTTATCTTGACTTTAGAAAAATTGGCAAGTGCAAAAGTTTCTCCATAATGAAGTTACACACTAAGTCACTGTACCAGAATAGCACGTCCATGGATATAATCATATACATAATAGAGAAAAAAGTTTATAAAAATTGTCAAGAAAAGAAAGCACTTCATAAAATATGCTCACCGAGTGAAGCAATGCAAGAAAATTGCATGATTTGTTTAAATGAGGCAGAAATCCACTGGTAAGTTCCACTTCAATGTCAGATAGAAGAAGTGTGAGAAGGGCCACATGAATCTTTCCAAGTAGCATTGAGTCCTGAGAGGCATATGCAGGAAAGTGATACATTTTTAATGTTAATTTTTTTCATACAGCAACAGAGAGAACAAAATTGAACAGGATATCTAAAAATGCTTCCTTAAGATAAGGTTGGTAAAGAATGAGGTATTACCTTATCATGAAACGCTTGAGCAAACTCATCAAGAGTGAAGGGGCAAATATTAACAACAGGAGCGTATGTGTAAAGAAAATGGAATACCTGTTAAATGAAGTTAATCATTTTCAATTTTCTTTTTAATGATATAAGATTATGAGTTACATTGAGAATACAAGATGGTAGCACATTATCAAATCAAGTTCAAACGTTAAGAGTTGCAATGCATGATAAACATATAAAAAACTTGCTTCCCAACCAAAAAGCAGAACAGTAGCATGTAGGGCAAACAGAAGGATCCAAGCACTAGTAATACAAGCAACAGTGTAGTACTTCAATAATTCATTTAAGTCAAACTCGGTACAAAATTAATAAAGGACTGTCTCATCATAAGATCCAATCGGGAAAAAAAATCACTCTCTTTTACTGCATCATATTCATAGCTTCCACGTGTGTGCTGTGGGTGAGCACACAATTATTGTTACCATTCCACATTATGTAGAAATAAATAAAAGATAAAAACAGCAGCAAACAATCAAGTAGCAGTGTCAATAATCAAGCATGTGCCAATAATTAATAACATGAAAACGGAATAAAAGCTTCAGAGAGTTCATAGTAGTATAAAATACAGTAAATAGCCCAAACAATCATGTACCAGTGTAAGATCAAAATTCCTTTTTCTTTTTCTTTTTCTTTTTCTTGAAAACATAAAAAATTAACAATCTGTTCAAACCACAAAAAACGTGCATTATTAATAAGAATTTAAGAGAGCGTGAGGAGAGAGATGCCTATAAAACAGTTATAGATATATAATTCAAAAGTATAAAAAGTAATAAAACCATATTTTTCAAGTCACAATTTGTTGTTTGCAAGTACCTTAAAAAGTTTCTTGACAGTTTCTGTAGAGGAGTCCCAAGGTTGTGAACAGATAGGTTTCTTCATCTTAACAGTATCTGGGGGAAACTTAGACAGCACATCTGTAATAATCCAAAGCAATTGATGACAGGACAGACTCAGATTCAGTCTCATGAAGACATCAGAACACAAAACTTATTAGTAGCTTATAGTTAAAAATATTATTTCTCCCAACCCACCTTTACAAAGAGAGCAGCCAAGAATTCCACTGGAAGCAAGATGATCAGAAGACATATGCCATTCTGGCCCTGCTCGCAACTCTCTCATCTCTAGCTCTTCATCATCAATTAAAAATGACATCCGATAAAGTTCCTCCTCAGTTGTAAATCTGCCCAAAACAAGTTCACATTTTTCCTTCTGTGGCTGATTCAGACTCGCGTCCTGGTTATATTTCACCTGACAGATAAGAACAAGCTGTAAAGTTACCAAAAAATCTACCATTACCGGAGAAAAAGAAAATTTAATATCAAATTACCAATCTTTTTTGGATGAAAGCCTTCCTCTTTTCTTGTATTTTATTTCTCATATTCGGTAGTTTAGCTTTTTGTCTTCCCTGTTCAAAAGAAACAACCATTAATATGTATAACAATTATCAACAGCAATTCACAAGACAGTGAGTGCAGGACCCAAAACAGAGCACAAAATTTAAGGTAGGATAATTTACAGCATTAGTTAGTGTTTTCCTTGGCTTATCGCTAAGACCAAAGCCAATAGGAACATCCCCAGCATCCGGATTAGTAGCCCTCCACACTGTCATTAAACCTTTTCCAATACCATGTTTTCTCAATGGAGCTTTCTTGTATGATCCAGGGTGACTTCCAATTGCACTCTCAGAAACCTGAAAAATAATTCAGAAGCATGGGGGGGCAAGGGAGCTTAGATTAGCCCGAGGTGCAAAAATAAATAAGAGAAAGCTTTCTAAAAAAATGTTAAAAACTGACCTTTCTCCTTTTATTTGGTCCTTGGTCCTCTTGAACAAGAGAAAAGTAATTTTTAAGACCTATGCAATCAAAGATAATATCAACAATTGGCCAAAAAAAAAAAAATATCAACAAAACAAATTTTACCATAAGAACTGCAAAGAGTGGGCTACCAAGGGAATTAAGGGTGACATGAACAAAGGAGATTAGAGACTAGATGAATATAATTCTAGTTCAGTTAATTAAATAGGAAGAGGGAGAAATGAAAATGAAATCCCCATTTCAATAATTCCATTTTTAATCAACCATAGAAATCCATTTGACACACCATGTGTAATCTAATGGTGTGAGCTAATAAATCATGCGATTATCAGTTGTTAGTTACGCATAATTTATTGTATATGCTTATACATTATAATCCTGATGACCATCATACATTATAATATTGATGACCATCAAAAAACATTTTTTCAGACTTTGAGGCGTGGGACTAGGCTTGGTAAGATTTTAATATATTAAGGTAAGATACATTTCTATTTTCCTTTCCAGCCCTCACGCACTTTGATACACTCTCACAGCCTTTACCTTACAACCACGTCTTCATGTAAGTATTAATATATCAGATATATTAATATAGTACATATTGGACAAACGAGCAAATTGTCTTTCCATCCAGTCTTGTTGTATACAGCACCCAACATAGGTGAAAAACAAAGAAGAAAATGAGGTAGAATCAGGGTAGACCTGTAATTAATCCTAATTAATGGTGAAAAACAAACATTTCACTAAAAATTGTTGAGACATCCATCCTATACATCTACTCAATCCATTACCAATAAATAGGACTAGTTTTAACCAATCGCCATGGTTTTAAATGAAAGAATAGGCAGAGAATACATTTAACAGCATGCCAACATGGTGGAGGGATTGGCCTGGAGGAAGAGAATCAAATTGTCATCTAGAGAAGGGCCACCCTTCTGGAACATCTTTTTTAGAATGTGGTTTGCTGTAAGCAACTCCTGATGACTTTCTGCTTTTTCTGCTTCTTAACATTTCTATTTATAACTGCATTGTATCCTACTGGTGAAGGAGAATTAGCTTTTGACTTGACAGATATCATTTTGTGTATCTTTCTAGCAAAAACAAAATCCGGGACTATTTTCCACTACAAATCAATAGTTCTTACCCGAAGAAGAACATGACAGTACTAACACTCCATTTTGCTTCTGCACTCTCCTCCTTCGCTCAACAAACCAGTCTTGAACTTGTTTATATGTCAACCCCAAAGCACCCGCATAGTCTTCCATTACTTTCTGTGTTGGATACTTCTCCTCTGCACAACAACAACTTGGTGGAATCAAATCGCAAGGAAAAATAAAGGGAGACAGGATTAATATAAAATAACAAACAAAAGTATGTTCAAAAATAATACCAACACAGGAACAAGAGCACAAAAATGTGTTGGAAAAAATTTACAACAATACCTTTAAAAAAGTTATGAAGGGCCTGAAGCTGAGAAGCCGTTTTCCTTTGAAAACCCATTGGCTTCTTACAATATTGTACAACTTATCTGCCAAAAGAAATCATATAGGAGCATTATACAAAAGGTGAAAAAACAATATTAAAAAATAAATAAAAAGGAGAAAAAAAACAAAGTTGTAAGTTATACCAAAATCTACAATTCAAGCCAATAACTATTAATAAGATCAGGCTATAAAATTTTACAAAAAAATAGCCTACAAAATTACTTCTAAGCACATAACAAAGAGAAATTGAAGAATTTAATGCATATAATGGTTACCCAAGTTTTGACCAAAATTCAATGCAGAGTCAATAAACAGGAAACTGTTTACAACAGAGAAGATAAGTAAAATTCTCCACGTCATCTGATATAAGAAATGCCTCACTCTTTTAAGTCGAAAGAACCTGCGGCTTGGTAGCAATGTCTAGATCATAATGCACAACATACACAACAATATTTTATGGAAGTAAAGTTTAAACTCTAAAGGAAAAATGGAAGCAATAGTAAAAAAAACAGAGGCAATTCAAAGGAGCTAACTTACTAACAGTAATACACCAAGTGCAACTACAGAGGATCACTGAAGAAAGTGAAACTCTGAAGTGATTTCCGTCTCGTGAAAAATAGAAAGCCAAGGTAACTAGCAGAGAATTTCAATAAAGCATAGAAATAGGGATATGGTGTCAACTGGACTACGCTCCAGCATTAAATTGAGGAAGAAGGGAAAGAGTAGGCAAAAGAAAGACAAGTGGCAGAAGGTTGAGACGAGAAATTACTCAACTGAGAAGCTACAACTGTTATAGAATTGAGTTTGAAAGAAACACATTAATCTAATGAATTGCAGAAATGAGCTCATTCTGATGTTGATTCCAGAGGCTCCATTACGATGCCACCAATACAGCAACAGAAGAAGTGGAAGAGCAGACATGAAACATAGAAGCCACGAAATGGTATATAATTAAGAACCATTTCCATGTAGTTCAATTAATTTAGAATCGTTATCACGACATGTATCAAAAAACCAAAAACAAAAAACAAAAAAAGAATCGTTATCACGACGACGACCTTAATTTGAAAGAAGCATACAGAAATGTTGCTGATTCTGTGTGTGTATTCATGGCAAGCAAGAGCGAATGAACCAACGGTAGTACCTGAGCATGGTTCAACATTATGCTTCCAGAAATGGAGGAAGGTTCAGATATAAGCTTGAACTTGAAGGCGGGTCAGTATGACAGAGGAAGTGAGGTAGGGTTTTGGGTTTTAGTATGGGAACAAATATCTGTCTCGTTCTTGCTTCATGCTTTTCGGAGTAAACCCCCTCAAACGAAATATCCAATTCGGCTTATCCCCATTTAGCCCATCCGGCGGGGCGGGTTAAGGGATTGATTCGGATGTACCGCATTACACGGGTCGGAGATATTCCTCCATTTTGTTTCTTAGACTCGTCTTTATTTTTGTCGTATTCACTCAATTCTTTCTCATATTTCGGCAATTTCTCATCACACATCTGTTAATTTGTAAATCGGGTAAAACAAATGGCGGTCCAAAGTAAATGTTACGAAAATATGAAAATATGAAATATGAAAATATGAGAGATAAAGAGAGTATTAGAGAAAAAAAGAGAACAATATATTATTTATTTGGATACCATAAAGTGTAGTATATAGTGCATTACTCTTAAGTCCTCATCATCAATTAAAAGTTACATAAATTAAATAGGAAATTAAATCCTCATTAATAAATAAATTGTAACTTTTGAATTATAGATATAAAGACTCCTAAAAATTATTCATTAGAGTGGTTATGAGGTAGAAGATGTAAGGCCAAGAGTTGGAAATTTATGGCCATCCACATTATAGTCTTTTTACAACACTCCTCATTAAATGTCCATGAACAAATATTATATCTCATTAGAATCTTATTAGGAAAAACCCAATGGGACAAAAACCTAGTAAAAAAAAAAGTACACAATTCATATTGAAGTTGTCTCATTAAAAACCTTATTAAGAAAATACAGTATAACAAAACATTGGTTAAGGAAAAGAGTACACCATGGTGTCTACTTCCATTTACTCCCCTCATAACAACATGAATTTTACTTCCTCTAATCACAACATCACTTCCAATATATTTTCGAGTATATTCTTCTTTTAGTTGCAAAGCCAGGAGTATTCTTCTAATACATCTTATGGATATGTTAAATTATCAATATATTCTCCCTTATCATATGATATGTTCATAGAATATCACGTCAAATCTCATTTTCGTTATTCTCTATGTATCTTAAAAAAATTAAACTTTACAAATACAATTATAATAATACAATATTAGCATGATACTTAATATTTTCATAAAATGTAATGTACTTTGAACCATTAAGTTTAATACTTATTTTGCAAGCAAAAATAAGTATGGCAAAAATATATGACTTTGAAATTATTAAAGTTTGCAATAACTTTATATGTAAAATTAATCTTTTTTCAATATATCTTTCAATCAATCATACACACACACACACACACTCAAATCATTCTAATCCATGTAATATTTTATATATTGAATACTTTTTTTGAACATGCTTCTAGCATTTTGGATCAGTTAAGAATTATCATATAAACTTCACTATCCATATGCATATTATATACATAACAATATCTAATAGATGCATTATTGTATTTGCACATACTACCACACTAATAATATATTAAATAATTATTGTATCCACCACCAAATGATATAGCTTATCATAATCATCTTTTTAGACTTTTGTAAAAATATTTATTTTCTTATGAAAATTTATACATTACAAATAACTTTATATGTTAAATGTTGGTTTGCAGGTTCATGTTTATTACATATTAGAAAAATACTATTTATTGTGTCTTTTCCCTTTTCACTTTTCCTTTTGGCTAATCACCTTTATGTCTATTTTTTATGACTTATTTATACATAAGATTTCCATATAATAACGTGATATCATTATCAAAACTGTTGTTAGAAACTTTATCTTTTTTTGTTCCATTTTCCCATTACATAATTCACTGAAATTTCTTTATTGCTTTTAGATACCTCAACCTCTTTTGAGGTTTTGTAATTAGTTATGTATTGGCCTTTTCTAAAGTACTAGCCTCCTTAATATGATTATTTTAATTATTTACTCTTTTTTCTTTTATGTTGGAACCTATCATTATCTCATGCTTAGCATGTCTTACTTTCATTTATCTTAATTGGAGCATTTTAAGTTAGAATATGAGATTTAGTAATTCTCATTTATGTAAGTAATTGTATCTGGCAAATATTATGCAATATTTCATTAATGCAAAACATGATAAACTTTTGGTCCATACTACTATTTTTAAAGATCTATACTTAATTGATAGTAATAATACATTTCTTTTGTTATATTTTCTAACTATTCAATTTCTCTCCCTAATTTAAGAAAACTTGTTTGAATAGCAATTGAATAATTATGCAGTATATAACTCCTAAATCCATTTGCTTCTATTAGAAACATCATTTTTTTCATTTAGAAACAAATAAGAAGAATGAGGTTCTTACCTAACATTTATACCAACTTACTTTAAATATCCATATGTGTGCATTGTGGTAGATCAATAAGAATGCACATTCAAACCTTTTAAGATGGAATGTGTTTGGTTCTAACCAAAAGCCAATTTTATCTAGAGAATTTTATTGGTTTGTATAAATATTGTAATATATAAGATTAAATATGTAAATTCCATAATAGAAATTTTATTCTCATAAGTGTTTATCTAGCTATTTTTGGAGGCTTCAATAATTGATTTTTGAATCTTATAATCTAGAAATTGCGCGCTCAATATAATCATTCATTCAAACAGTCTTGCAAAATTCAGGTTGTAAACTAAAATTAATCTTGCATTTAACCAATTTATAGATGCATCTATCAAATTTATTAAATACTTATATAGTTTACATGTTATTTGAATGGGCCCATATATGAATTTGATATATTTCCATAAATGCATAAATTCATTCCAAATCATAACTACTAATATAGTCATTTTTGCTTGAAACAAGCCGCACATATCAATTATTATTATATTGTATAATATGTTGACTATTTATGAAGAATCTTCCGGTTCTTTAATAGATCTCAATACATAATTGTCAATAGTCTATAGCATATATATAACTTGGATGATCAAACAAGGCATGCCAACAATAAATTTATTTGAATCACTAAACATCTAGCTTACTATAATATGTTTTTTAAGCAACAACAACCTTTACAATTTCCATGAACTATTGATTATGACATCCAATTTTGAGAGATTAATAGGGTTTGTGAGGGAGTGTATGAGAAGAGTTTTTCAATATTAACTCACACTTGTATTACAACGATCTCCCCCTCAAGTGTAGTGAGATAAATATACTTCTCTTATTCGTGTATTTCAAAAATTGTGACCAACATATAGAGGGTCAATATCTTATTTTTTACTTGGAAGCTTAAATGCTTCATAGATCACTTATAAAAATATATTTCAATCCTATTGGGCTATCACTAATAGATCATTTAACAACTCAAAGCTCTGATGTTAAATGTATGGCTCATAACTTATCAATTCGTCTTTCACCCATAGAAAATATTTATACTCTCTCTGGTCCTAATTATAAGGGCTCGTTGATTTTTTTAGAGAATCCTAGAAATATCCTAAGAAAGATAATTACATTTTTCGTCCAATTATGTTGTTTGACTTATAAATTAATATATAATAGAATAAAACACATTGACTTATGAACTAATATATAATAGAATAAAACACAATATATGATATGATTAAATAATATAATTAGCTTTCTTAGGATTATCCAAAAAAGTCAACGGGCTCTTATAATTAGGACCGAAGGGAGTATATTAGTTCTTTAAGAACCATATCAATTTTGTTATATATTAGTTCTTCAGGAATTAAAATATATTATAACTTTATTTTCCTCATAAACACTTAAATTTGTCGTTTTTGGTGCATATTCAAGTTATGAAATAGTTAGAATCTTCCACCACATAAATAAATATGAAGAGATCCATGATCAAAATTGATAAAGATATTATTGCAATAATTTGTGATGTTTAGGGGATAAAATGAAATGAATAACATTTATTTTGAGAGGAATGTAAAGACAGATTAATGCAATATAATATAAAATCATAGTCTTCTTTCAAATTTCCCCAACTCTAATTAAGCATAACAAATTTGACTTGTACTATGTTCTCAGAAAATAGTTAACCTAATTTAAATTTGACTTGTACTATATACATAGTTTGAACACATTAGAAAAATAATCAACATCACCTATTCATAATGAGAGAATGGAATTTTCTTATAAAATTAAATAAATGCTCATTCTCTCAATTCAAATACAACATAAACATATGATTTTTTCTTTCTCAAAAGTACATAAACCTAATTTGACTCCAATATATATCATGTCATCTATCATGTTATGATTGATATATGTAATTTACACATATCATATGAGGATGTTGGGGAGCAAAACAGATAACAATATGAGAATTGGGAGAGAAGACAATAAATTATCAATACTAAAATAAAATACAAATTGAAGAGTATTTGTATGTCTTTTTTAAATAATAATGAAACATTTGATACTAAGAAAAAGTGCACATATATGTAAGGCAACATAATAATAGTGTTCTAGAGGAGAATAGAGATGGAAGACATAGATAAGATGGAAGACATGGCTAATAATGAAAGAAAGTATCTTGATGTTGGTGTATATGAATTAATCATTTGATAACAATATATGCAGCAACAAAGAAACTTAAATCCCATAAAGAAAACAGATGTAGATTTGACATAGTACTCCATCGATGTATGAAAAATAGTCATATACACAATATACTTAAACTTAGAAATAAAGTGTACAATGATACATAAAGAAAACAAGTAAACAACTTAATATACAAATAAATAATAGAAGCCCTTCAATTTGGGAGTTATAAGGTAAAATGACAATAGCCTTGAGATGGAATTCAAAAGGCCATGAAATTATAAACATCCGCACATCATAATGTTTAAAATTGCAAATGAATTGGCACTATAATTAAAATTTCAAAATGACCAATAATCACCTTTTTCTCTATTTGATTTCGTGTGTGTTTGTGGTACCGATTTGAGGCACAAATCGAACATGTGGGCCCTTATTGAACATTGGAAACTTATAGACAGTAAGTTATTTTTTTCCTTAAGTAAGAATAAGTTGCATATTTCAACAATTGCTTCTTTTTTTTACTTTTTTGAAATTTTATTTTTTGTTTTTCTGTTATAACTTACTTCCTTCGATCCTAATTATAAGATCCAGTTGACTTTTTTATAAAATCCTAAGAAAGCTAATTACATTACTTTAAAGCATTAAAATTTATCATTTTTCTGCAAACTATTTTGTTTGACTTATAACTAAGTAACATATTTTACTTCCTTAACTTCTCTAAAACAAGTCAGTTCGAGCTTATAATTAGGACCAAAGATATGATATGATTAAGTTGTTAGTGCAAGCCAATCACCCAAGAGGGGGGTGAATTGGGTGATATTATAAAATTTAGCAAATTAAAATTTAAATAGAGAAAGGAGAACTTAAGTCACCAAATGAAGACACAAGATTTATACTGGTTCGGTCTAACCTTGACCTACGTCCAGTCCTTGG
>JBAGKO010000008.1:11126324-11147520 GCA_037177275.1 Acacia concinna
GTCCCAATTAACAACCCCGGGGTTGGTAATATAGCCCCCGGGGTTGTTATTGACAACCCCAGGAGCTATATTAACAACCTTGGGACCTGACAGTAGTATATTTCCTACCTGGGACCTCTTTGACGTAAAGTCAATGTAAATTTCCCTATCTAATTCTTATCTTATACAAAAATAGATGAGCCCGTTAAATTACATAATGATACAAATAATTATTACAAAATAAGGATAAAAAAACATAAATAAAATAAAATAACACTAAAAATAGTGACTGCTCATTGCCAAATCTAGTTCTGCCCCTAGTATGACTGTTTTTAATGTTGTTGTTGTCAATGCCAACGGTCACATTATCGACCATCTTATCAAAAAGGCTTTGGCATCAGACGCCGGTACGGTGTCATATCGTCTTTAAAATTGAAAGGGTACTCTTGAATCAGAGCAAACCCCGATTAGGATCTGTAGCTAAAGACCGTACTGGAGAGGTGAGATTTGGTTGGAGCGAAGAAGGAGGAATGTTTTCAGGCCGAAGGGCAAGGAAGAGGAGAGAGACAAAAAGAAAAGATTTTCTAAATTGGGCAGTCTTATCCTATATATCTTTCTATATTTTCTTTTGAGATTTTCCCTATATAATATTGTTTTTTATTTAATTATTATGTCTCTGAAATTATCCGTGCGACTGAATGAATTATGATCTACGAACCTCTATGATTTGATGACACCCAATATGGATCTCACATGCGCAAAAATAGTAAGCACTTTAACCAACTAATGGAATTAATATTTATTGAATGTAAAAATAGTAATAAACAATCTTTTTAGGTAATTAAATTGATAAAATCTTTAAATTTAACTACATTGACTGTTATAAATAATGGGATAGAAAGAGTAAATGTGCAAAAATGTTTTATAATTTAATCAATTAACAAAATTAACATTTGCGTAATAATATTTTGCACTTTTTACTTTAAAATATTTTATAAAAAAAGTTTCCAACACTCCCATCTTTTCTCCCTCATTTTTCAATAAACAATTCACACAATTTCTCTCTTTTTTCATATATTTCCCCATCATTTCATTCCAACCAATAAACACACAAAATCTATTAAAAAAAAAACCTCTCATTCTTTCTTTAATTTTCCTCCTTCCTTTTTCATTACCCATCAGCCTATTACACGGCTCCAATCAAATCCATGTTGATGAAGGCAACGAAGGGCAGCAGTGACTGTAGCATGAATGATGTCCTGCAAGACAACGAATGGTCTTTTCCATCCTTTGATCAGCAACAGTCTTTCTGCTTTCTAGCAACTCATATCTCTCACCGACGGCGGCAGACTTGTCTCGATCTGGGTCTTCAATTTTTCTCCTTTTGGGTCTTGTTTTAAATTCCTTAGATTTGTAAATTAAGTTCCGGAACGATCATTGTGAAAGAAAAGATATTGTGTGTGTGTTTTGCACCTATCCAATGTTATTTCTGTCAGTCGCTCAAAATATAAAACATTATTATTATTATTATTATATATTTTTACCATTTTTCTCCCTTTATTTATACAATCAACATAGACAGACTTAATATCATTCTCAATTTACCTATCTTAAAAATTATGTATTGCCACTGTTTTTACACCAATCAAATATTAATTATGTTGGTTGCTCAAAAAAATATTATTATGTTTGCGCTTTTACCCTTTAAAATATTGTTTTTAAGATAAAATTATTTTTCCCCAATAGTTTATTCAAAAGTAAGGATATATTTTCATTTTATTAAATTAAATGGATAGGGCCATAGGGGTATTTGAGAAATAAATCTCGATATACGCAACTCGTCTAGCTGTTGCACATTGCTTCCATAACCATTCATAATTCCCTCTCTCTTCTGCCGAGGAGAACAGATTACCAAGTCCCAACCTAACAACGTCGTCCACTTGTGAGAGCTCCAAACTCTGTAAGTCCATTTTGTTCATTCTCAGTTTGTTTTCTCCGTGGAATCCCCGTAAGATCTGGGGGCCCCTGCGTGCTTAATGATTTTTGTTTTGTTTTTATGATTTTTTTCCCCGTTGGATCGACTTTACTGTTTCGTATCACAGATTTATTTTGATATCTGTGCATAATAAATGTGGAAGTGTATTTAATGAAGCTAGCTGATTGGTTACTATGAATCTTTCCATGTTCTTCCCCCTTGGAACTAAGCTCTTGTGTAAATCTTTTTGTTTTGTTTTGTTTTTCTGGGCAAATAGACGCGAGCGAAACCCTCTAGAACACTTTGTTAATTTTTTCCCGGTATATATTGTTGTTGTTTTCGTTAATTATGCTCTTTTATTCACTGGTGTCTCTGGTAAGTTCTCCCGCTCGTACGTTATTGTTAACTGCAACATAGTCGAGTTTGACGAGAATACTGAGAGTTAAGGCTTCTGTTGGTTTATTCTTCTTAAAGTAGTATATTCTTTTTCCCTCGTGAACCTTGATTATTCTACGTTTTGTTCGCAGATTTCCTGTGGGACCCTAGTTACGGGAAAATAGTACCTTTTGCTCAGTCGTACAGAATCGAGGATTAAACAGATTTGGTTTGACCAAAGCCATTTTCTTCGTTCTCTTTTTTTTTAATTATGTTTGAAGATTTACTGATTCTGATCTACATTGTTTTCATTTTGAGTTGAAAGAAACTTTCTTTTTCTCAGTTTTGTTGTCCAGTATACTGTTGGCGTCAGCTTTCACCTTTCTTATCTGTTGTGTTGCAAATTATATATTGTAATGTTGTATAATTTTCTGATTGTCTACAACTTTGTGTACCTCTTAAATGGCTAAACGTTGTACGATTGTCTATCATACTGCATAGTCTAAATTGCTAGCTGAATCCAATATAACTTTTGTTTTTGATACCTCTTAATTTCTTCTCGGCTTATCAATTTTACTTGTGGTTCTATAAAGGTTGTGCTTTGCATTTCATTGGAAAAGGTATACAGCCAACGTTGATAATTTTTAAAACGAGACCAACTAGGTCTGATAAATATTTGAGATTGATTTTTGGGGATAAATTCTACCTTTTGTTTTGGCTTGTTTTACCTGTAGAGTGCTAGTAACACTCTCAGATTGTAATAATCCTGTTTATTCCATGGATGGAAAGGAACTTCTTGGATGAGGTGTCCTGTGGCAGGGGCTTGCTTATATTTGTCAAGAAACATTATAATAAAACAGCCCATATGAAATTAATCATAGATAACAATCTCTGTATAGCATTATTTTTTAGCCTTCTGTAGATCCCCATAAGACTGGCATGGAAGCCGGAGCAATAACTTGCTTTAAACCCTCATCATTTCCTATTGACATGGCAATGCCATGAAGTAGTGGTCTAAAACAGTAAGAATTAAAAACATTGGGTAGCCTATCTACAATCTAGGGTTAAAACTTAAAATTAATCACATGTGAATTAATTTGTGATGCTTTTATATATTCTGTTGCTGAGCTTTGATAATTATGCCATAAACATTTTGCCTTTGCGAGATAAACTAGTTAACTGGTAATACTGTTAGCAGAGTTGGAGTTGACATTCTTAACTAGTGTTTCAATCTTGCCCATGTTTCTATTCTGGGACCTTTCCTTGATATGAGAGTAGTTTGTTTTATAGTTAGTCTTCCCTTTTGTTACGTTTTAAAGAAGTGTATTCTGCTACTTGTTCTAAGAAGAAGTTCATAATAATAAATTTTGATTGAAATGTGAGATCAATGAACAGTTCATAATACATGTTCTAAGAAGAGAGTAGTTTGTTTTTTAGTTAGTCTTCTCTTTTGTTTTGGCCAGAGCGATAAATTTTGTGGAGTGCCCTTTTAGTGGATGAATTCTATAAGAAGAAATGCATAATAATATAGGAATCGATACAACTGTCTGTAGAAACTTGACAATGAGAGTTCTCTCTTGTGAGGACTAAGGAGTATATTCAAGAATATTCATTTGACATGTGAAACCAATTGAACAGTTCATAATCTTGTCACTTGGCAGATGTCTTTTTGTTTGTTTGTTTGTTTGTTTTTTTTTTGGTTTTTTATTAAATGCCCTTGGTTTACTTTATGAATATTGCAGGTGCTTGGAAAAACTATATGTGGTCAAACTCTGAAAATTTTTCCCTTGTGTCCAAGCAAGCCAAGGACTTGACTGGTTCAAGTTTTTCCACTGGTAAAAATAGCAGTTCTCATGATCCTATAGATATCTCTTCATCATCTTCAGATGACGAGGCAGACAATGAAGTTAACCTGCTTACTGAAGATGCATCTAATCAAGTAGTTCTTTATGATCCTGTGGCAAATGGTTCCCGGGCAATTGAAATTGTCCCTAATCCTCTTCAGTATGAATCTCCATTACAACCAATAAGTAAACCTCAAAATTCCATTCCTAGGGAACTGCCATCAGTAGGGTTTTTCACTGTACAATGTGCAAACTGTTTTAAATGGAGGTTGATGCCAACAGAGGAAAAATATGAAGAAATACGTGAACATATTCTTGAGCGGCCTTTTAGTTGTGAAACTGCACGCGAATGGCGACCTAATGTATCCTGTGATGATCCAGAGGATATTTCTCAGGATGGCAGCAGGCTCTGGGCTATTGATAAGCCAAGTATTGCACGGCCTCCTCCTGGATGGCAACGACAACTAAGGATCAGGGGAGAAGGGAGCACCAAATTTGCAGACATGTATGCATGCATCTATTCTTTGCCACTTTTTCTTAAAATTTAATCAGAAAATCGCTTGTGCAGTAATGTGATTCTTGTATTCTTTTTCTCCTGTACTTTTCTTTGACTTTCACTGCAATTTTCTTCTATATAGGAGGGTCTTATACATGGTTCTGTTATTTGCAATGTGTCCCTTATTATCTGTGGTTTTTTAAATTAGATCTTGAATGTTTTAGTAGTATAATGTAATGGTATGTCAAGATGTGAAGCAGGAATGTTTTAAAACCAGTAAAAGAGTTTTTACTTGATGCTAGGAAAATGATGCTAGATGTGGTGTTTTGAAATTGAGGGGCATATTGTGGTTGTAAATTTATAAAATATTAAGCATCGATGTAATTTAGTGGAAAATTTTGCTCAATATCATAGCAATGCTCAAGATGGTTCTGAACTCTGCATGATTATATATCATTAGATCTGTTTTTTGGTATATATATCGCCCACTTTTCTTTGGTATTTATCTACTCATTATGTTGCATGCATATGATTTCTTTACATACCTCTCAGAAACTCTTGTTCCTCAATGATCAATATGTGGTTATTTTTGTTTTTAATATTTCAGATATTACGTAGCACCCTCAGGCAAGAGACTCCGCTCAGTTGTAGAAATCCAGAAGTATGCTCAAGCTACTTCATTATCTTTTCAGTGTGATAAAAATAAAATAATTCCAACCTCAATTTTTTTTTTGTTTTCATATATTGATAACACTTTTGTCATTATTCTCTGATTCTTTGTTAACATTCAAAGGCGTTTTTATTTTATTTTTTACATGTCCACTTTGCCTTTTCTTTTGCAGGTACTTGCTTCAACATCCAGAGTATGTAAGAGATGGATTAACCCTTTCACGATTTTCATTTCAAATACCAAAGCCTTTGCAAGACAACTATGTGAGGAAACGCCCTCGGATAACTGCTCCATATAAAGGCAATGAACCTGCTCAAGCTGAGATAGGTATTGATAAATTTTACGTTTGCTTGTAGCTAAAATGAAACTTCTGACTAAAAAGAAGGGCTTTAATTCTGCGAGTTTACAAATGCAATATTATTGTAACATTGATATACATGTATCATGCAGCAAATCCTCTTCCTCTATCTTGGGTCCTTTCAGCAGATGACTGTACAGAAATGCGTGATGGTAGGACAGTGTGTCCAGCACCATCCATGGACTCCTCCGCTGTTGACCCTTTCAGCCACCCTGCAAAAAAAAAAAAAAAGGCAATTCAGAGCTCCTTTCAACTAGCAATTCAATAGTAATGCAAGATTTATTAGTTAATTTAAAGCAGAATTTGTGATCTGATTTCATGTTGGTTATTTTCCCTTTTTGGTTGGACCCCTTATTGATGGTAGGGTTGAGGGGACACTAGATTGTATGGTTTGTGTCTTCAAAGTTATTTACCTTTTTGAATAGTATAGTGTTGAAAGTAAAGTGTCACGGGTAGAAAGGAATATGCAGATGCAAGAAGTGTGGATAAACTGTACACTTTTTGGTGGGGATAGTACCTGGCTAAAATGGAAAAAGATGATGCCTTGCATAGTGGATTTTGAGTTTGGATTGCAAGCTAAGCATGTTAAATTGTGAAGAAATGTATAGAAAGTACTTTTTGCACGCAACGGAAAGGGGGGTAAATATTTTATTAGCTTTGCATGTTGCAGTGTTGGTTGCCAATAGAGATTTACCTATTTTTTATTAAAGCAAATCTACTCGTGAACTTTTAACGATTGTACACCTAACACTATAATCTTTATTTCTATACAATTGTGTAAGAATACCCATAAAGTTTCTAAAATTGTGTAAATATGTCATGACCATTGTTAAAGTCGCCCTCTAACTTGTGAAATCATACACATTTGTGATTGTACCTTGTCTTCAACTCATTTGTGTAAAAAAACTTCATGGTTATGTTTACACATTTGTGCTAAAATGCACAGTTTTTAAAATTGTGCAAAAATGTCACTATTGTTAAAGTCGCGCTTTAACTTGTGAAATCATACACACTTGTGATTGTACCTTGTTTTTATCAACTCAAAAAATCATATGCATTTTGGGATTGTACCTTTTCTTCTTTTGTTGATTTGCCTGCAAACTTTAAAGGGGAGGAAATTGTAGCGTGTTGAATTAAAATCATATAGGGCTTCTTTGTTTTGACTTATTTTAGTCAAATAAGATCTTATACACAAAGTACAAGAAAAACCCCTCTCACATACTTACTTCGTATTCCGCAAATAAGATTTTATTACCCTCAAATAAGTTATTCCAAACAAGCACATACTCTTGCTACAATACTAGTATTGTGATTCCATTTGCATGTAATTCATTGCATAGATAATTAGGTTTTCTTATAGATGATGGAAAGCTTGTAAGATAAATTATTTCAAACCATTTTATTTCTCCTTTTTTGCAAAAGGTTTTTTATTCTCTTAACAAGTGTACTTTTTGATATTTGAATACTTTTTTTTTTTGATATATCCGATATTTGAATTCTTGCTCTCCTTTTTATGGGGATGATAGCGCTTATCCCATCAACTGGCATTTTGTAGATACCGTTTTTTTAAATATTTTAAAATTTAAAATACATTGCATGCTAAATCACACATCTTTTTGTTTTCAAAAGACATGCATGGAATAATATTAAATAAGACATTTTTTTTTTCAAAATAAGACATGTTTTATTTTTGGTCGGAATCATAGGAAAGTCTTAGCAATTAGTTTTTTAATACATGTATATATTGTTGAAATTTGATGTTTTGATGATAACAAATCTTAGGAACAAGTGTTTTGCAGGTTTAAATTGTTTTTTGAACACATTAAGTTGACTATGGTGATTTGTTGTGCCAAATCACTTAAGTGATCACTCAACTGATAGAGCTTAATTCATCACCAACTAATGGTTAAGTGTTTTTGAAAACTCTGTCGCATTACTCAAGTGATATCTTGTGAAAATTAATAATTGCACAATTTTTTTTTTGCCAACTAATAATTACACAATTTATTAGCTAGTGATATTATATTTTCAACAAAACTTCAGAAGACCAATCGAGTGATGCCTTATTTCTATACAATCACTAGCAAGACTAGTGATTTAGTCAATCCACTGACGTTCCGGAATAGTTGATCAATGAGTAGTCACTAAATATTGATGAATTGCTGATTTAATATTGTAAGAGATCACTTGAGAGGCACTGCCAAATGTTTTCATCACTTGCTAGTCACCGGATATTGATCTACTGTATGTTTGAGCTTTAAATCTAGATCACCCGAGTGATGACTCGCGTGATAATGATCATTGGAGACTCACTAGGTAGTGACTTGGGCATTTTTCATAATCAATCCGGTGAACTTATAATCTTTAAGAATCACTAGCTAGTGCCTCTATGGTGAAATAGCTCTGAAGAACACATCACTCTAGTGAATACTCTTGTGCTGACTCTTCAGAGTTTTTAATACTGTCTACTCATATTTTTGATTTTTTTTCAATTGATGTAAAACTTGATTGTATTGCTTCTAATTTGTTCCAAATAATTACTGCTCAAGTTTATATACAAGTTTTAGCTGCTTAAATATAGATTAAATCTTAAATGAAAAAAATGCGCTTTTGTGTTAGAGCATTTAATATGTACTAATGGGAGTTTCAAACTTTTGAAGGATTCCAGAGTTCCAACGAGTATCAACTCTTCAATGTTAGTATAAAGCTTCAATGGTTATTCATGTCACCTACCTATAAATAGGAGTACATTCAAGACGAAGCCAATAACCAACTACGAGAATTATGTGTTGCATTCAATTTTAAGTTCTTGAACTTTGTTATTATGCTATTCTTATATTTTAGTGATTATCATATTTACTCTTTGAGAGAGTTTGTGAGACTTCATTTATTTTTCTCTTAGTGAATTTCTCAAGACATTGATGAGCTTTTGAGTGGTTATTTTGATTACAAGTTGTAGGGGGCTAATTGTCTCTATACAGGATTGGCTTGTTTTAAGACACCACGAGCCCAATGAATCTTATAGATAAAGTGGAACTCTCAAAAGGATTTTTAAGGATTGCAAGTAAGCCAAGCAATTGGACCGAACTAGTATAAATTTTTTGTATTTATCTATCCGTACTCTCACTTTGTGATATCTTTCTAATGCTAAATCTTTATTTATTATGATTTCAAGATTAATATTTTTAATAGGGTTAAGGTGCGCAAATAGTAATGAAGTTTGCTCAGAAGTGTAAAAATAACCATAAACTATTTTTGGGTGCAAAAGTAATTATGAATTTTAGAAAAAGGTGTAAACCATTAAAGTACTATTCAAAACCGTTAACTGTAATATTCTGATATTTTTAGCTTCCTAGATGAGGAATTCAGGGTGAGTAAATGACTAGAATCAGTAGATGAAAAATTCTAAATATTCCAAAAGGCTCTTATAAAAATTTGACAATTTTTTAGCACCTAGAACTCCCAAATTCTGATAAAAAAATTTTAGAGAAAAAATTCTTAAATTTTTATAAGAGTCTCCTAGAATATTTATGATTTTTTCTCTACTGATTCTGGCCCTTTGCTCACCCTGAATTCCTCATTTAGAGAGCTAAAAATATCAGGATGTTACAGTTAACGGTTTTGAACAATATTTTAACGATTTTGAATTGTAATTTTACGGTTTTGAAGAGTGATTTCAAGGTTTTAAATAGTATTTTGACAGTTTTGCACATTTTTTTAACATAGTTACTTTTGCAGCCAAAAATAATTTATGGTCATTTTCACACTTCTGAGCAAACTTCATGGCTATTTTAGTACTTTAACTCTTTTTAATATAATCTACTTTAACCCCTCTTAGGTGAAAGTCCTGTCTAACATATATAATAACGTGATAATTGTTTATTAAATAATTAATGTTGGTTTATTTAAAGGCCGTGATATGTTTGTGCCATTTTAAAAATTTAATAGTTATTTTTGCACCATTTTATTAAGTGACATGCTTGCTAAATGATAAATGTTGGTGGACAAAAGCCCTTGTCACATGTACACTTAGTTTTTTCTCCCCTTTGATATTTTTACACTTAATTTAGATAAATTTAGTATGTAATTTCTTGCCTAATTAAAAATCCTAAAATCCTTTTTTATTTTTGGGAGTTCTAAGACCTTTTTTATTTATGTGTTCTTGTAATTCTATTCCATTTGTTGATATATATTGGCCTAAAAGGAAATTATTGTTTTCCTTAATTAAGCTTATATATTTAATCCTTTTTGTTCTATTAAAGTTACAAATTGGTTTAAATGCTTTTCATGTTCTTGTTCATTATCAAAAAATATTAAAATGTCATCAATATAAATGAGGGAAAATCTCATATAAAGCTGTTCGAAATAATAAAATTTTAAATCAGGTTGTTAAAATCAACAAATTCTGGATTAAGTTGTTAACCCAATATAGAAATTTCTAAATATAGGTAAAATAATTTTATTTCCCTCCACTGATCTCCTCTTTGATCTTAAAAGAGTTTCAATGCTATTTAACTTAATTTTTTAATATTTATTTAAAATATATATTAACAATAATATATATTAAAATAAAACATGATTAGTTTGAATTAAATGAATGTTTGTCTACTAGAAGGATATATCTCAATAATAATTTAGGCCAAAAAAAGAAAAAGAAAAGCATATACTTATCCAATAATTGTTTTTAGTTGAGTATTGTGAATAGAAAATTTTAATTTTGGAAAAACTTGACTTAAATTTTTTTAAATAAAAATTAAACTACGTTAATCACCCAATTCTTACTTGTAGTTTGTTTTTTTTAAGTTAATGAAATTGTTTTCTTTTCTTCGGTTAATGAAAATATTTGATTGATATGTAGCTTGATACATTGCCTAAAGTCATTTTTTTATCCAGGCAGTTTAGTTATCTTCTCAGAGAAAAAGTTATAGTCGAAAACACTTTTTTCTCAATATTCAACTAAAAATAATTTAATTAATATTATGGGTTATGCTTTTGATTTTTTTGTTAATTATTCTTGATGATCCATTCTCAACAAAACTATTCTTTGATTTAAGTGAATCATATTTTATTTCTAAAAAAAATATTTTATTATATATTGATGTTGATTATGTTTATTGAAAAAATAAGTTACAAATCATTATAGTGAAACCCTTTCAAAAAGAGAGAGAGGTTTAAGAAAGGGCATTAAAATCACTTTACCTACATTTTGACATTATAAATTGGGTAACTTAATTAGAAATTTATTGAGTTTACTAACATGATTTAGAATTTATCTATTTCATGCAACTTTATATGGGATTTCCCTATAAATTATTGTAAATTTTCTTATAGGTAATAATAATTTCGACAGATATTCTTGAAATGTACTTGGACTATTATGAAATCCTATTGGTAGTATATTTCATTCATATAATCCTTTAGAGGTAATAAAAATAGTAATTTTTTTACTTTCTTCTTCTAATTTTATTTGACAAAAATCCTGATTTACAATCAAATTTACTAAATTTTATTTTTCCTTTGATTAAATTAAATAATATATCTATTTCTTATTGCTAGGTTATTCAATTTCTTGTAGTTTATTACCACACTAGATTTTCCTCTTTTTTCTTCACTATGTTTTACTATAATCATTACTGGTGATGAATATTCTGACATACATTCCCTAATTAAATTATATTGTTTCATTTCATTAATATGCATAATAAACTCTTTTTTATCTTGTTTAGTCCATGGATAAGGTTTACAATTTATTTTTTTACTATAATCTTTGAGCTCAATTCTTGCTAAAGGTTTGGATTTTTCGCAATGAATTAATGTATTATCACTATAATTGTCTAATAATCTTTGTTCTATGGTTTTCACCTCTATAATAGATAGGGTTGCTGACATGTGTTGTATTTCTACTGGTTTATTATTAGGTAAAAATTGTATTTAATTTTCATGTGTTTTCTTTTGAAACATCTCATGTTTTCTTCTATAAAGTCTTATTATTCTTATTCCCCATTCTTCATGTTTACATGGTCTTGTTAATTTATTTTTCAACTAAACCTATATTTGTGAAGACAATTTGCTCATTTCCCTTGGTGGGCAATTTAAGCGATGCCCTTGTTAGGCCATGGTCTTGTTAATATCATTGCTTGTTTTATCATGTGTATTGGATAATATTGTTCAATAAAATCTAATCCTAATATTACATCATGTATGGTTTATTATACTTATTTAATTCTTGTATTAATAATTATGTTAGATGCATGATTAGTTTTGATGATGACAAATGTATAAGCTAAGTATTAAGAGCAAAAAGTTTGCACCATGCATTATTCCTTTGATTAACTACTATATTTAATGTGAAATATTTTGTAGATTAGTCAAGCAATTAAAGAATTCTAATAGGATTATGGAACATGCTTTAGAAGAATAGAAGAGATTGCAAAAAGAAGAATTATTCAAGAAGAGGAAGGAGAATTTCAAGTTAGAGTGTGGTGAATGATGAATAAGAAAAATAATAATGTGTTCAAGAATAAAGATATATATATATATATAGGGTGAAGAAGTCAAGAAAAGGAAAAGAGTTGTTGATTTGGAGTGTGGAGAATAATCATGAAGAAGAGAAGAGGTTGAAGAAAGAAGAACTTGCTAAAAGTCATAAGAATATCAAGACTCAAGTTCTTAGATTTGATATTGGAAGTTTCTATGGTCAAATGGTGGTTGGAATGATTTAACTTGAAGTTAAAATGACTACGGGTGTATATATGAGCATTAGCTCGATGTCATAATTGGTATTAGCTCGAGCTAATAACTGTTCAATTTCTTTTTAGCATGATATAGGTATCATCTTTTGGTCGTATCTCTCCAACCACAAACTTGATTGAGATGAAAAGTATTTCATATGAAACTAGACTTAAAATTAAACAAATGAACATCTAGATCAAGATCCAATAAGTTCATATGAAGGAGATATGAATTTTCTAAGTTGGCGCTTGATTTCGTCATAATAATCCAGATAAGGTTCAATGTTTTTGACATATCTATCAAATCATAACTCCAATTGTGATTCTTCTTTTTGGACATGAAACTAGACTCATAAAACTTTCTAAAAAACCCAAGAGAAACCAAAACAAATATCATATGAGATAATGAAGAATTTTCAAAGCTGACGCTGTGATTTGACATATGTGCCATAACAATTTCTATTCTTCAATTTATATCCTTAGGAATATAATGTATTTGGAGATGATTCTTTCTGCATTAGAACGGGGATTCAAAGAACTTTTGGGGATATGTTATTTTCTGGATTTGGAAGTAAAATGACAAAGTTAACTTACGTGAACTCGAGCTTATCTCCATTATGAACTAGAGCTCATACTGATTATATCAAATTCATAAAAGTAAAATTTGGTCCTTCCATAACAACAATCAAGGTATTAAAAATTGGATCGGTCATTGAATTGATTGAGGCACTGGGTCAAGGGTCAGACTGGAAAACTAACCCAGGACTAAATCGGTGAAAAAAGCCAAGATTTTAGGCTTATTAGTATAAAATTCTAAAGGAAATAATTTTTTTTTAAAAAGGGTTGAATCGGGTCACACCCCTGATACGACTAGGTCAAACAGGTCCAGTTCACTCCTCATAAAAACGCTAACTCAAACTAGATAGGGGATATGTTCACTAGTTTTTGGCCTGAATCGAGCGGTCTAGTCTGGTTTTCAATAGAGACAACGAGTCACTCACTGTTATGATAGTTCCCTTCAATGAGTCATGAATTTAAAAAAGAATTCTATCTTTCTCATAATGATAATAATCTTAAGAAATGGAAGTGAGCTTGAGCTCACTTTTTGGCTTGAACCCGAGCTTCGTTACTTTCTTTTAAATGAACAAGGTTCTTCTTGTAATCTCAATAACTCAAACTCATTTTCTACTTGAGCTCGAGCTCCCCTCATGAAGTTTTGAAACCGGAAGCTCTCTTTATTCACAAACTCAAGCTATCTTTCTTATTAAAGCTTTGCACTCATAATGACAATTTGAACTAAAGCTGTCTTTTGATATGAACTCAAGCTCTCTACCTAGGTTCATTATGAATTTCCAGATAGCTCAAGCTCTCTTAGTTGTCGAAATCAAGCTCTCATTCTCATCTTTACTTTGAAAGTTTTGGACTTAAGCTCTCTAGTTGTTGAACTCAAGCTGTCTTCATTTTTAACCCATGAACTCAATTTCCTCTTTTCTAAACTCCGATAACTCAAGCTCTTTTCTTATATGAACTCGACCTCTCTTCTATGAAATCATAAATCTAAAAAACAAAGCATCAAAGCATAATCTTAGAATCAATTTTATGCTTATAATTATTGATGCCCATTTGTTAATAATGATTCTATAAGTTGTTATATGTGTTTAAGAACATATTAAAATCATCAAAGTGGGGTTAACTCTCAAGATGAAAAAACACATTTTTGTGTCAAAACTCCAACAGCTATATTTCAATGGGAAGAAAAAAGCTTCAAAAGCCAAAAGATACTTCATCACCCCCAACGGTCATCAAATTGACACTAACTATAAAAGAAGAAATATTCAAGATGAACAAAAGACGACGAGAACTTGCACAAACACAATATCAAAATGCCAACACTCTAACTCCAACATCTCTATATCTTATACTTGTTAGATATATGATCAGTTCTGATGATGTTAAATATATATATATATATATATAGATGACAAATATTAAAGACAAAAAAGTTTACATTATGCATTTATCTTATATCTTGACTAACTACTTTATTTAATGTAAAACATTTTGTAGATTAGTTTAAGTAATGGGAGAAGGCATCCAATAGGATTATGGAATATGCCTTAGAAGAACAAATGAGATTGAAGAATGATGGTTTATTAGAGAAGAGGAAGAAGAATCAAGTTGGAGTGTGGAGTGTAACATCCTAATTTTATATTAGGATTTAATTATAATTAAGGAATAATTTCTATAACAAAAGAATTTATTTAAATACAATTCATGAAGGCAAAAGGAATTAGAAAAATAAAAATATAGATTGGTTAAAAAAGGGGGAAACTATTAATATAAATATATAAATAAATAAAATTAAAAAGAATAAGATGATAAAAATAATGTATATGTAATTATATATATTTATATAAAAATATATAGAGAGGGCATGTGGGTGTCTGATGTGAGAAAGATATTTGAAAAAAAAAAGTGATGTGTGTGCATACGGTGTGAGAAAGAGAAAATAAAAAATAAAAATTTTTAAAAAATAATAACTAAAGGGGCACATGGCCACTTTAGTAAGTCACGTGGGGTCCCAAACCCTCCCTTTACTATAGTAGCTACAGTGAGGCTACAGTAAAGTGGCCATAGGCTGACGAGCAGTCTAGAAATAGATGTGTGACATTAATTTGAGGTTAGGATTCCAACTTTACATATCATTTTGATGCTTAAAACACACTTCTAATAACAAAACTTCCTTCATGAAAACTGTTCCAAATAATTTTTTCTTTCATTCGATAGTAATTTTTTTCTTGCATATTGGAGAATATTTTGAGGTTAGGGTTTTTGTCAAGTTTTAAATTTTGTAAATAAATATCCATAGGATTGTAGAGTAAGGTCAATAACTAATTTTAATCGGTTTAGCTTTGTCATTTGGTTTTTGTAAGATTTTATATTATTTTGTTTAAAAAATTAGATCCTAAATAATCCCCTAAATGATGCTTCTACCAATTAATTTTGCGTAAAATAGTTTATTTAGCTTGGTGGAGATATTGTTGAAGTTCTAAATGGTTTAGAATGTTTAATTAAGTGAAGAATTATAATTTAGTGATTTTTACATGTGGAATCTTAATTATTTAATTGGGGATTTTGTTCAATGGATAATAATTAATGTTCCAAATGAGTTATTTGGGTTAAGGAAATTATTTTGATTTATGCTAAAACAAATAATTGGATTATTATGTGAAATTGGAATTTCTTGGTAATTTATTCTAAATTTTAAGATTATGGAATTAGGTTAATTAAGTTAATTTTATTTAACTAATAATTTAAAGAGTTATTAATGTGTAGTAAATTGATTGTTTTATATTGATTATGACTTGTGATTGAGCTATTGGATTAGGAGCTTTGTGGTAAAGTTTGCTTTGGCGAGAGGTAACCACTTTCCTCTTGTTATGCATGCTGGTGACATGTTTGTGAGTGATTTTAAATATATAGAACATAAATCTGCAATTGGTTTGTGATACGAACTATAAAAAATTATTTTACTATTGAAATTATCTTGTGAGACTTATTTTATTGAGCAATGGATAGTAATATGTCATTATATGAATTTGGTGTTGATTTATGATATTGGAATTATTCTCTTGATAGTTTGTGAATTAATAATGAAATGTGATGATTTATGATGATTATATTTATTGAGTATACTTATACATCTTGAGTATTGTTATGAGAGGGGATGGTGGGTGTGGATTTTATGGAAAATTATTCTAGAGGAAATAAGGGGAGAAATCTTGTACAAAAGGAGAAAATAAGGTGGTGGGCTTCCAAGTGTACATTGGATAGCCCTCTGGTCCAATTATGTTTTCATAGGGCCTTGACACCTCACTAATGTATTAGGGGGAACCCATGGTCCAGTCTTGTGTTTTGTGGATTTTAGTTGGTCCAATCACTTGATTGTTGAGCTTGTTTAGTTGAACTACCAATCATATGGGTAGCACTAGCCCATGAGTTTAGTCAAAGGAAATAAGGTGAGAGGAAATAAGGGAGTCAAAGAGTAAATTGTTATGTATTGATATTTGTGCACCCATGTGATAAATATGAAAAATGAGATTATGACAGCGTTAATTGATATACCTGTAACCTTGCGATATTTTGATTATGTTGTATATTTATAACTGTTTCCACTTGACACCTCACGGGCACTTGCTTGTTTTCCTGATGAGATGGAATGTTGGTTACTGAGGCCTTTGTCTCACCCCGTCATTTTAACAATTTTCCAAGTGATATTTCACATGAGTGTCCGTTAGGGAAGTCTCCAAAAGCCTAAGCTACTTTTGCTAAGAGTAATGCTTCAATCCTTTTGGTTATGCTTGACTATTGTATTTTGCCACATTAGGGCTCACCTTGCATACTCTGATTTATTTTGATTATTTGGTTCATGGACTCGATACTTTTGATTTCTCTGTGATTGGTTAACTCTTGATAATTTTGGGTGTCCTAAAGGCACTATGATTATTTCCAAACCTATGGATCCACATTTAGTAAGATATATATATATTTTGGCATGTAATGATGAATTGTTTAGTTAAAAAGTTGAACTTGAGAGTGAACATCCATTAAGGGCTTATAGAAGTCCAAAGTCTAACTAAGCCATTGAATTTCTATCAAGGGGTTTTTGTTCTTTTAACCATGATAGTTCTTTTAAAGATTTGGTTTTAAACTTTTCTATCATGGTTAACTCATCTAAATTATTTATTACATTTTATTAGTTATAATAGTACTTTAAATGGTAATTTGACAAAATATTTACTAATTATGGTTATATGGAAAGGCTTTTTACATGAAGTATGATCAAGATAAGATGTTGAACAATGAAGATATTAAATTTAGGGAGAAGTCAATAAAAGAAAAAGGAGTCATTGAATTATGGGGAATAAACATGAAGAAGAGAAGAGATTCAACAAATAAGAACTTGCTTATTCTAATGGGAATATCAATATTCAAGTTCTTACATGTGATATTAGAGAACTCTAGGATCAAATTTTTACCCAAACTCTAGTTCCTCCGAAATGGCTTTTAGATCATATTGTTTTAAAAGTGTCATGCGAATTCAAGCTCTCTTGTCCCTAGAACACGAGCTCCCTTGTCACCTGAAACTTGAAAACACATTTTAGTGGGATGAACTTGAGCTAACGAGCAACCACCCACTACTCCTTTCATTCAGGTTCTGTCCAGCTTTTAACATGATATAGGTATAATATTTTGCTCATATATGTGAAACCACAAATCTGATTGAGCTGAAACTTATTGCATATAAAACTAAACTTAAAATGAGACAAATTGACATCATGATCAGGCTCAAATCAGTTCATAGGAAGGATACATGAATTTTCAAAGTTGGCGCTTGAATTCTGTCATAATATTCTGGATAAGGTTTAATAGTTTTCTCATATATCTTAAACCACAACTCCAATTGAGATGCTTCTTTTTAGATATGAAACTAGACTCATACAACTTTCTTAAAAAGCTAAGAACAACCAAAACTAAAATAATATGAGAGAATGAGGAGTTTCTGAATCTGATGCTGTGGCTTAACGCCTGTTCCAAAACAGGTTCCAGTGTTTAGTTCATATCTTACAAAATACAAGGATTTTGGGGATAATCCTTGTTGAATTGGAAATATAATTCAAAGAAATTTCTGAGGATAGGTGATTTGCTGGATTTGAAGGTAAAATAATAAAGTTATCTTATGTAAACTTGAGCTCACTGATTATCTTATATTCTTAAAAAATTATTTTACCCCCCATAACAGCGAGTAGAGGTATTCTTCAGTGAGTCACTCATTGAAGAATGGTCGGGTGATATTTAAAAAAAATTATTTTATTCCCATAACAGTGAGTAGTACTGTTATGAAAATTTCCTTCAACGAGTCAAGAAGATTAATATAAAAAAAATTTGACTCAAGCTCTCGTATATTTTTTTCCTTTCTTCTTCCTCAATTTCAAAGCTGATAGCTCAAGCTATAAGCTTGAGCTCCCTTTGTGAATCAATTTTTAAATTCTTTTGGATAGCTCAAGTCTCAAGCTTTGTCTTCAAAATTGTTTTGCACCTCAAATCAATTTTTTAGAACATCGGATAGGTCAATCTATAAACTTGAGGTCTCTCTTTCCATATTTCTATATCACATCATTTTCCTCTTGTTAAAACATTTGATAGCTCAAGCTCTTTGGAAAATATGAACTCAAACCCTTTAAAAATATTAGCCCAAGCTCTTCAATATTTCTAAACATATGATGTGAATTCTTTTTGTTTAAACTTAGAAAGCTCAAGCTCATTGAGAATTATGAACCTAAGATTTCTTCAGTAAAGTCTTTATTGATTTATATAGCTCAAGCTCTCTCTTCATATTCTATATCAAATCAATTTCTTCTTATTAAAATCTCCAATAGCTCAAGCTAAGGACTCAAGCTCGTGACATTTTTTCTTTTCATTACATGAAGTCTAATTTGTCATACCTTACTTTTGTTACATTTATCTTACTCTACTAAGGCCTTTGGAACCATTAGTTAAGATTATAAGTTAGGAAAATAGGGAATACATTTTTCACTTTCTTGGGTTACTATTCATCCGCCCCTTAATTTTGACTAACTTTAAAAAATCATAACTAATACTAGAAAAATTGAAATGATATGGTTCCAAATTCTTTGGAAAGCTCTTTCCTTCCTCTTTAAGGGAAAATTTCATATCATGATCGCATGGTAGTGGACATGCGCAAGGTCTCAAACATGCATTGTTCATATGGTCAAAATGTCACTATTCATTTAGTCATTTTCTAATTTTCCTTGCTTTTTGACCCAACTTTGTGAAGGCACAACTTTTACTACAAAACTCCAAATGATATAATCTATCACTCCATTTATAGCTAAAAATACCCTCTATTAGCATGCAAAGGCTTGTGGTTAAATTTAATTATTTGCTCAAACTGTATCTAACCCAATTTCAAACCTAAAATAGCCAAGAACCATATGCCAGATGACCATAACCACAATGTCATGATATTTTCCCTTTCCTCTCAACATATACATGCCATGAACAATATACTTGCCACTAATATAACATCACAACATGTCATTACATAATGTGGCATACATCTCATGCACATAATTTTCTCTGTTTGCTAAATTTATATTCTGACTATACACAAGAAGCATTCAACAACCACTAACTCTTATCTTATCTTGGCCTTTACCTCTTGAAGAGTCTTTACCTGCATTGTGGAATGGGTAAGGTTTCTTAGAAAACTTTAGTAGCAAGAATCAAACATACACAACAATATAATACAATGCATGTCATGCTACATATTTTGCTATCTCTTTCTTGGCTCATGCTTTCTCTACCACAAGCCTGGCTCATGCACATCTATGGCACAAGCCCTGTACCGCTTGTGTGGCACTGTCATTGCGCCATTTAAGGAGCAAGCATGCATCTCTAGCTACTCAGCTTGAACACATTGCTATGACACATAGACATAGAGTAAACTTCTCATCACAAACATGCAAGCTCAACCACATCATAGCAAGTAAACACATAGCAAACAAGCAAAGCAAAATAAAATAAGGGTTAGAGATTCTACCTACCCCTTTTTCTTGCTGACAATGCCTAGTCCTTCTAAGCTTTAGGTGCTTCTATGTAGCTGTAACATCCCACTTTTTGGGACCCTTACCTTACCTTATATTGGCCTTTGGAACCACTGATGTGTCTGTATTTCAAAACAGATAAATTAAAATTTTTAACTCAGGCATAATAGAGGAACGCCTTTTCTCATTAACAGAGCCACAAAACTAGAATCCAGAGATTACACTGATCATATTATACATGATTACATGCCAAGAAATAGTAAAATATAACTTTATCACTAAACCCGTTCCCTTGTCCTGCCTCTTTATGAACTTTCACTTGCATTATGGAGAGGGTAGGGTTTCTTGGGAAACCTAAGTAGTAGAATCATAATCAGAAACCATGTAATGCAATATATGTCATGCTATAAACAATACTCATATTTTACCTCTAGTACCCTCTCTTGGCACATACTGTAACATCCCAAAAATTCTTAGGCCTAGATAAGGTAGTTAGGGTAGGCCGGGGGCCGTATCTTGATGTTGTTTGAGCCTAGGAGGGGTATTTCGGATGCAGTAAGGGCCTTAGTCTGTATGGGGGAGAGAGATTTCACAGCAATTGAAGTGAAATTGGAGGCAGGACCTTTCTGTAAAAAGAAATAATTCGGCAAAGTTTGCAGCTGAATTTCGGTTAGGTCTGGTTTGCCTGAAAATTCCTGTAAAATCCCAAAAAAATAGAGGAGAGTAACCAAAACAGGGTATGAGCCTTGGGATGAGGTTCTGAGGTCATAAAAACTTTCAATGGATTTTTGAATATTTTTAATTATTTTTAGCTGGACTGGGTATTTGGTTGAAAATGAATTTTTCCAGAGAAATGGGAACCTCAATGTTCTGGATTGGGATTGGGGAAAATTAGCATAATATGTGAGGGAATTTATAAAATTATCTCGAGCGGGGAGATGGTTCGGAGATAGTGGCAAAAATTGTTGGAATCGGCTAATTACCGAATAATCCGTTTTCGGTCAGAAATTTATTCTGGGAGTTCTAGATGTCCAAAAGCCCTTAAATTTTAATGGTAGCCTATTGGCATATCTAGAGAGCTCTGGTTAAAATTTGGGAATTTTTGGATGAGTATAACAAATTCTAGAATTTTCCCAGTGA
>JBAGKO010000008.1:11177514-11188344 GCA_037177275.1 Acacia concinna
ATAATAACTTTCTAAGTTATTTGCAAAAATACTTTTATCTTCCGCTGTGTGGTTCAAAATCATTATAAATTAACCCATGATGACTACAAGGATTAGTGGGGCGAAATAAGGGGTGTTACAATGGAGACACCGGAGCTTGAAGGCCAAAACACATGGAGAAGAGTGATCTGCCACGTGAGGTCACGACTTGGACCTGTGAGGTCATGACCTAAGAAGTTTAATGAAGCTGTGCGTTTTGAAGCAGAGTCAAGCCAGGATGATTTTCCACAAATCCAAGTTGCGACTTGGAAGACCTGAGGTCACGACCTGAGACCGTAATCTAAGATATTGCGTTTTGGATTAAGGCTCTGAATTAACCTATAAAAAGGGGATTAACTTGCAATTAGAGACGGTTCGGATCTGTGAGATTTCACGGTACGACAACCTGCAACACTAATTCCCCAAATTCTCTCAATTCCTAACCCTAATCCAAACCCTAATCATCCATCTACCAAATTCCAACCATCATAATCATCACCAAGCCCTCAATAGTATCTCATGGATTTAAAGATTGAACGTGATTGCAGGAGATTTGAAGCCATGAGAGGCTAGACCCTTTAGCCTCTCGGTGATGGGAAACAAAGCTGGAGCTCCACAAAATAACTAGGGGAGTAAACTTAATTTAGATCTTTATCTTATTTGTCTTGTGAAATTTCTTAGATTTAGGAAGTTTTGCTAGATTTGAATTCTGAATTACGATTGTAATTTATGAGATCTCAATTTCTATGCATATGGGTGATGTTTGATTTATTGGTTTAATGATTATATGAGCTTAAGACTTTTATGTTTGAGATTAATTGCCACGATTGTAATATATTTCTTCTCGCACATAATCCTTATATTGTTGATTCACAATTCGAGGATCATACATTCATTCATCTTGCACTCTAAGAGAACCTAACAATGATTTAATTAAAGTTAACTAACCTAGGATTCTAGGAAGGTTTTCGTTAATTAACCTATTGGACCTAAGCGATTGCTTAGGGTTCTTAAATTTGAACTTAGAGATTTAAGAAAACTCCCAATATCTTTTGAGAGTGCGAGGATAGCCGAGTGAACATTACCGAGGCACTAGTCCAACATAAGAACTTTAATCACCAAAATATATTTTCAAAACCCTAAAAAACCCAAAAAGATTTCAGTTTAGTTGCACCATAAAAACCCCCCTAATTGACCAATTAATTAGGATAGTTAGGAATTCCGAATAGAGCTCCTTGAGAATAATGATTGGTCACCCTATACTACATAATTGGTGCAATCATTCTAACAGACCGATTTATACGACAATCTCGGTCTGATCAAGGTCATTATTACTCTTATATTTGTCTCGCACAATTCTAACCCAAAAATCATCTCTATTCCGAACCATCTTCCACCCAAGTTTCATGAGAAGAGCTTGGTTTTAGAACTTAGCCTGGCGTAAACCTAGTCCACCATGTTTTTTCTGTTGGCAAACTGCATCCCATGCTACCAAGGGCACTCAACGCTTCTGATCAGTACTTCCCCACAAAAATCTTATATTATCACTTGCATTATGGAGAGAGTAAGGTTTCTGGATAAACCTTAGTAGCAAAATCATACCGATAACAATATAATGTAATGCATGTCATTCTAAATGCTATGCCCATATTTCCCCTCTAGTGCCCTCTCTCTCAGCACTTATCATGTAGTGGGAGTATACACGTGACTCTACTCTACTCAATAGCCAAGGTATAAAACAAAGAGTCAAACATATCATACATACATGCTAGCCCAACCGGAACATGGTATACAAGCAATAAACAAACAACAGACAAACAACGCAAAACAAGTTATATACAAGCAACAAACAAACAGAGCAAAACAAGTTAAGTAGAGATTCTAGCTATTGAGTATCTTCGAATAGTGTAGGTGCAATGTTCCTCTACTTCTGGCACATTTGGGTCACTGGTTCATCTCTCTCTAATGCCTATACAGACCACAATAAATGGCGTTACTATATGCCCCTATCAGTATCCTACCGCCCTTCCTTTCCTGTACCCCTAGAGTCCTAGTTCCCTACTATTTGGACAATAATCGTCCCTTACATGTACCATATCCATCCCCTACCTACACCCCTCTATTATCCTCCCTATGTAGCCTAGGTCCCTCCTACTAGCCAATCCCCACTGCTTTGGCCGGGACAGTTGTACAGCATCTCCTCTTAGATGTGCCTACTAGAGCTCCCGAAAGTTGGGCAACACGTAACACCTCCTTTTATAGCATTTACCTTATCATATTAAAGCTATTGGAATCACTAGTTATGACCTCAAGTTGGGAAAATAAGGGAAATTTTTTTGCCTTTATCGCTATACTATTCATCCAGCCTTTAATTTCGACCAACTTTGGAAAATCATAACTAATTCTAGAAAACTCAAAATGCGGTGATTCCAAGCTCATAGGAAATCTCTTTCCTTCCTCTATAAGGGAAAAATAATCTCAAACCATGATAACACAGCATTGAACACATGAAGCCTCTCAAAGTTTCATTGTTCATATGGTCAATTTGGTACTATTCATTTGGTCATTTTTCAATTTTTCAAGATTTTTGGCCTAACTTTGGGAAGGATAACTTGTGCTACAAAACTCCAAATGACATGTTCTACCACTTCATTTGTAGCTAAAAATACTCTCTCTTAGCATGCAAAGGCTTGCAGTTCGACATAGTCATTTGCTCAAACTGTGGCCAACCCAATTTTAAGCTCAAAACTGCTAAAAACTAGTGCCAATTTGACCCTAAACATGTTGCCATGCTATTTTTCCTTATCTCATGATTCTAACATCACTCAAACAGCATAACAGCTAAGGTAAAGGCATTCCCATAATACATCATCGATAACAGTAGCATAAATACATGATTCAGAAAATCCAATATCAAGTACATACATCATATTACATTCATCCAAAATAACTCAGGGAAGCACAATAAACAATCTCTATCTATCTTCTCTCCTTACTTCCTGAGGTACATTCACCTGCATTGTGGAAAGGGTAAGGTTTCTGGAGAAACCTTAGTAGCATAACACTAACCAATAACAACTTCATGTAATGCAAGTCATGCAATATGCTATGCTCGTACTTACTCATCTAGTGCCCTCTCTCTCAGCACTCACCGTGTATAGGGAGCATGTATCGCATTTCCAAGACATATAAATACGGAGTCATATATCTCATACATCACATACATGCCTGCTCAACCACAACACAGTAATACAAGCAACATCACAAAGCAGACAAGCAAAGCATTTAGGAGTCAAGGTTAGAAGTTCTAGTTACAGATTACTCAAGTAATGCAGGTGCCTTTCCTATGCTACTTGGGATACTGGACAACTCCTCTGCAATTCCTAAACATAGCACAATAATTAGGCATGCATATATGCTATTATTACTAGCCCATAACTCATTCCCCTTTTAACTTGGGTTCTGAACTACCCTTATCCTTTGACTGATTTCAGAGGCTTATCCTACACAATTTCGGCCTCTGAATTCATCTGTGACATCCCTTTCATCAACATCACACTCCCCCTACCCTTTCCCCCTTAGGTCGAAACACTCCCCTTTCTTGGGGGTCCTTGGTGATTTCATCAGTTTGGCGTTCCACACATGTTTTTTCAACATTTTCTTAGGCAACACACTGCTCTGAACACATTGGAACCATCAAACCAATGAAAATCAAACCATATCTCACTCTAGGGTTCATGGCCGAAACTCCCTCCTCTCACACAAGGAAAGAACTCAACCTCAATCAAGCTTACACACCAACTACTAGCCTTTTCTAGCCCTTAAGAACCTCACACAACCCCAAACTCTCCCTCCCCTTGCTTGATTGAATCCATGGATAGCATTTCCCCCTAGGAAATGCCTCTAGAACCATGGAGAAGAGGAGAAGAATAAAAGGAAATACATGCTAGAACTTACCTGGATGGGTTGCTCAGTTGGTGTAGCTAAAATCCCCTTGAAATTCTTGACTTAAAGGGTGAGTTTTCAGTTGGCCAGAACCTTCCCAAGAGTTCCTTCTATGCGCCTAGGGGGGTTGAGCTCTATTTATAGAACCTTGGAATGGCATGCTTGTAATTTTGAGGAACTTAAAAAAAATATTTTAATGCACCTCCTTATGTGCTTGCACCATGTGTCCCTTTTCTAGAGCTCTCTTGGCTTCTCCAGTAGGCCAAGTTGGTGCATGGCTCATGTGGGTCTGTGGAGCCCACCTAACTTAGTGTAACTCCATAACTTCTCCTACACTGTCTTATTTAATCCAAAAATTCTAGAAAATTCATTTTACATCGAAAATTTCCCAAAATTTACCCAAAAATCTATAAATAGGAAGTGGCACTCCCCACGGTAAAATGAACCCTTTCTACATAAAGTAAGGTGAAAGAATAATAGAAATATATCAGTGTAACTTAGAAGAAGAAAAAGGAGAGGAACTTAGTGTCGCCAAACTTTGGTGCTCTGAGCCAAATTATCTTCTAAATTTAGTCCGTGTATTGCCTTTATAGGCAGAAAACATATGACTGTTGCACAACAATAATGGCTATTAACGACGGCTTAATAACAATTAAAATGTCAGTTACAAAACAAGAATTACTTATAATTAAATGTAATAAAAATATTTAAATGTCATTAAAATGGATCCATTAAAATTCCAACAATTATTTTCAACAACTTGTTTGAGGACCCTTTTATCGACCATTTTATCAACATTTTTATTAATTCAAGCTCATATTTAATCATATATTAGGGTATTCTTAGTCTTAAGTTATATGAGACTTGTTCATTTGACACACCCATACACAATAATTACAACAGTTTTTGGGTGTGAAAGTTATCAAATATGCACCAAACTCATTTGTGGATTTGTTTAGAATATAGCACCTTGAGAAGTAAATCAATATTTGTGGTTTTATTCACCGTTTGATTTATATAAAATTTGGACAGTTGACGGATGAAATCTAAAGCGTAAATCTCAATGGTTAGATCAACGATTCAGCATCTATGATGAGAATAATTTAATTTGCATTAAATCTAATTTTTGAGAATACTTTAGAAAAATAGAACCTAAGTTGTAAAGAATTTTCTTATATTAATCTCCTTAGCACTTTGGTCCTAAATTGATGTTATGGTATAAATAATAAAAAAGTTTATTAATATAGAGTTGTAATATGTTATAGATTAAGAATAGTAGGCAAAACGGCTTGGGCATGGAATCAATTTATGGACCATATTTAGTAATCCTTGTGAAAGGTAACTTCTATTCTTCTTATCTTGGTTGCTTGCTTCCATGGGTGAATTTATTTTTTTAAAAAAAATCCCAATAGCATAGCTATAGAGAAGTTGTTTTGTATTCTTGCTAGTGATAAAGCATGATAAATTATAGAATAACACATCATCGTTAAGTTATTATGGAAGGACAAGAAGTGAAAGTGGTTTTATTAGATAATTAAGAACAAATACCGTCCATGGTTAACATATCTAGCAAAAAATACATGAAAGAACTTGTTGGAAAAAAGACCTACTAATGAGTAATTTGAATAGATAAATTTTAGGGTCTTTCCATTTTATATCAGTTGGGTCAAGTAATTGTATAGAATTAATATGACTTTCAAGGCTATATGGATATTCTCATTCTTACCGTTAATGTTAGTATTTAGGAAAGGCTAAACATTTTTAATATAATATATCATGCTTATCACTAACATCATTCCTAGCATACTCAGGCATATTATAGTTTAATTCATCATACAAAGATGTAGAGACGTTACAAGCAGCATGTTTATTCAAGAAACTGCTACTAGAAGCAGCATGTGCAAAATTTTCAAACATACGAGATGTCTCAACATTTATTTTCTTATCAACCTTATCATTACATGCTTCATTTATCAAAATAATAGTAATTAAAGAATTGTCAACTTCTTCTTGGATGTGAGTTTCATTACCTAATGAAATAATAATGTCAGATCTGTAAGGTTTTTAGGCACACATGCAGCAGAATAAAGTTCAACATTTTGCCAAACATCCCTAAAGGATCCATCGACATTGCTCAAATTCCATTCGAAAATTTAGATCATAGGCGTTGCTCATTGAGCGAACACCTTTCACAGGTATCTATTAGATCCACCGTTTTGATAATAACAAAACTAAAAAAAGAGTTTATTTTACAAGATATATATAAAAATGGATTAAAATAATTCTTTTAAAAGAATATGAGAGTTTCTATAATTTTATTGAAATAACATATTTATATTTTATCAACTATTTTAAACTTATAAACTGCAAGTATTAGGTAAACCATGCAGAACAGGATACTCTCCTCTTCTTCTTTATGATTATCTTCTTATAATCTCATCTCTATCCCTATATTACAAAATTGATGGTGTAAATAAATATTTTTTAAAATTGTTATTATAATATTTTTTATAAATTAAAATTTATTATTTTTATGTATTGCAGATATAAACTAAGAGGAATTCTTGTGTATGTGAACCTGATTTGTCATATCATTTATGATTTGACCAATTAAAATACAACATTTCAGTGAATATTAATCCTAATTAGCTGCTTGTGATTTTTATATTTTTAAAATAAATAAATCCATAAGAATTATCTATAAACTATATAGATGGGATTTTAAGAGTTAACATTTACTTATTTATCTTTATAGTAATAATTTTACAAAATATTGAATTTGAATAATTTATTTTATTATTATAATGCTGGATATAAGATTGTGAGAAGAAAATGACAGAAAACCAATGCGATATATATATTCCCTCATTGAACCATAATTATTACCAATATTGCATGTTCTTTTGCTATTTTAAAAATATGAAAAATATTATGGTACATTTTATTGTTACCAACATACTCTCTTTGATATTAATTAAAAGACTTAGTTAGAAATTTGATTTAGTCGTAAATATAATGTTCTTATTCTCTTTATCTTCCATATTTAACCACTTTTTCCCAAATCACCCATATCAATATCCCCTTAACTATAATTAGACACTACGGTGATTCTTAGATTTGTAATTTTCTTTAACTATAATATTCCTTAATTAATTTAATTGATATTCTTAATTTTTCTAAAAAAGTTAACTGGGTCTTATATTTAAGATCGAATGGAATATTTTTTTACTTTCTTAAAGATATTGTAAAATGAACAATTAATGTTGTCGTGTTCTCATCATGTTGATTGATTAAAATTATAAATCATGAAATTATGCCGTTGTAATTCATTGCATTTCTTTTTTTCCGATGCATAATTCATTGCATTTATAATTCATGCACTTAATGAAAAAGAATAGGGAAAATCCCATTTAAATACCACTTGAATTTCCAAAACCCCAAAAGGTTTGTTAGAATATCAAAAACTCAAGGGAGAAATCTGGGTTTCCAAATTTTGGATGTGAATAGTAACAAGATTTTTACTATAAGAGTAATGGAATTACCTATAAGAGTAATGGAATTCGCTACAATTTCTTAATCTCTGTTTTTCACTCTCCTTCTGTCACTATTCATTGTCACTATTCATCTGACACTGACGCATAGTGACAAAGGAGAGAGAAATATGCCCATGACAAATGAGAGAGGGGATTTTCGCTATAAGAGTAATGGGATTACCTATAAGAGTAATGAAATTCGCCAGTTTCTGAAGCACTTTTCAGTTCAGAAAATTTAGAAAACAAAGGAGAGAGGAAATTTTTCGCTATAAACGTAATGGGATTACCCATAAGAGTAATGGAATTCACTAGTGTCCGTACCACTTTTCCCTTCGGAAACATAAAAAAACCTAATTTAGTTCATGGTACCTTAGTGTCTTTTAGAAATACTAACAGACCTTTTTGGGTTTTGAAAATTCAAGTGGTATTTAAGTGTCATTTTCCCAAAAGAATATAGCGATTAAATTTTATTATATATATATATCCCGGATAATTGCAATTATACAACCATATTCTTTTTTTTTTGTGATAATCACTATAATCTTTTTTTTATTCAGTGCATGAATTAGAAATGCAATGAACTGGAAAGGCATAATTTCTTGAATTATAAATTTAATCAATCAACATAATGAACTGCCCAAAACAAAATCAACATGATGAGAATACGACACCATTAATATTTTGTATGCTTTTTATTTCTTTCTTTTTTTTGACCTGATAATATTTCTTATGTTAAGAGATAATATATGGTTATTGTTTTTACCAAAAATGACATATATTATCAAGAATCTGACCATTAATTGTGGACCATGTATGAAATTAGTCAAATGTAATACGATACTCCATTTTACAATATTTTTAAGATAGCAAAAAAATAACTTGGTAATAATAACATGTATCATAATATTTTTGAAATTTTTATATATCAAAAGAAAATGCAATATTGGTAATAATTATGGGATAATCTTTATGAGAGAATATAAAAGATTAGATTTTTCTCATTTTCCTCTTTCTCATTTTTTTCTCATAATCTCAAAATATACTTGTATAAATGCAATTATCCCCAAAAAATAAAAAAATTGTTAAAATTTAAAAGTCTTTAAATATTTTAGAGGGAAAATTTCAGTTAGCTCCCATGGAAATATTTTAATTTGGTCAACCCAAAAAATTATGAAATTTCATTGCATCCTTTGGGTCAAAATAAAATTAAGTTTTATAGGTGAAAAATAATGATGCCTTTTCTTTATTTTTTTAAAAGAGCATTTACAAGACAAATAAAAGGATTTAAAATAAATCAGATAGTTAATAAGATCATTTTGACCATTTACAACATAAATAAGAGAATTCACATGGAAATAAAGGTATTTGCAAGACCAATAAAAGCATTTACAAGATATTAAATAAAGGGATTTAAAAGAAGGGAAAATCCCATTTAAATACCACTTGAATTTCCAAAACCCCAAAAGGTCTATTAGAATTTCAAAAACCTAAGGGAGGAATCTAGGTTTTCAAAATTCAAATGTGAGTAGTAACAAGATTTTCACTATAAGAGTAATGGGATTACCCATCAGAGTAATGGTTTTCGCTACAATTTTCTGATATATGTTTTTCTCTCCCCACGTGACAACACTATTCATCTGACACTAACGCTGACACTGACACTGACGCATAGTGACAGAGGAGAGAGAACATGTTAGTTTGTGGATTTCGCAAGTTGAGTAATGGGATTACCCATAAGAGTAATGGAATTCGCCATTTTGTGGATCACTTTTCACTTCACAAAATCTGGAAAACATAGGAGAGGGGGGATTTTTCACTAAAAGAGTAATAGGATTACCCATCAGAGTAATGGAATTAGCTACTTTCCGTACCACTTTTAACTTCAAAAAAATAAAAAAACTCAATTTGGTCCATGGTACCTTGGTATCTTTTAGAAATGCTAACAGACCTTTTTGGGATTTGAAAATTCAAGTGGTATTTAAGTGTCATTTTCCCTTAAAAGAATTCAGGGAGTTAAAAATATTTTGACAATTTACAAGATAAATAAAACAAAGACATAATTATCTTTTCACCCACAAAACTTAAGGGGTGACTTTAAGCAACTTCAACTTTTAAAAATAAGTGACTTTAATTTTAAGAGTGTTTGGGAGAGGCTTATAGATTGTAGTTGCTTTTTTTGTAAAATCAACTTAAAAAAATAAGTCACTCCTATTACTCTAAATTTAAACACAAGCCACTTCTGATAAGTCATTTTTTTTATGAAGTTACTTTCAATAAGCCACTTAAAAAAAGTCATTTTTCTTATCACTCATCCAAATGGCCTCTTAATTCCATTTTGACCCAATAGGAGTTAATTGAAATTTTCCCCATTTTAAAAAATACTTTTTTTTTATTAAATGTCATCATTATTCATTAAAATCTAATGATTATACATCAACAACCTATAATCATAAAAATACATAGTACATCCAGTCCTAAATATATACTTCAGTTAGCTTTTTTAAAGAGGTTAAATAAACTAATTTAGAATATTTATATTTATCATTTCTTTTTTTTCAATACATGATGAAAGCTAAGAAACAAACAAAGATAAAAATGCTATTGCTAACCAGGTTCCACGTGAACCAAGTCAGTGTCAAGCCTATCTACCAAATAGAATCCAAGCTCAATATTGAGTGCTCTTTTTGCAAGGTTATCTGCAATCAGGTTTGGGCTCCTTGGGATATGACGAATCTCTACCTGCCAACTACGCACCAATAAGCTTCAAATCTCCAACACCAAGCTTCGTTGCATGTGTAACTCAGTACATCTTGCTTGACATAGTCTCCAGGCATCAAGACAGTCTGTAAGTAGAACCACCTTCCTTATACCCATGTCCCAAACTTGCTTTAAACCAGTTAAGCAACCCCATAGCTCAGCACTTAAAGATCCCTCCTACTAAATTCTCATCATGAATCCCCCATAAAAGCTACCTTGTAGATCCCATATGTCTCCTCCACAAGCTACCGAGCAGAGAAGTTCCGAGAATGCACCATCCGCAAAAAGTTTATAATAACCAGGGGGATCGTTGCTAAGTGAGCCTCAGGCATTTTATGAATCCCTTATAAGTTCACATTATGGCACCGCTTATTGTTTCTTCGCATGGAATCAGTTATAGCGGCTACACAGATCTTCAAAGAGCTAAGATATGCATTAAGCCCTTCAAAAATCTTTATTAAAGAACTTTACCCTGTACTTGCCATTAATTATGCTCTTCTAGAAACTTTTAGTTATTGGACAATCCCTTAAAACATGTAATAAGTGTTCCATACCCTCTCCACATACTACACAAGTA
>JBAGKO010000008.1:11188444-11208883 GCA_037177275.1 Acacia concinna
ATGTATTGCCGGTGCCAAGCAATAACCTCTAACTTATTAAAAGAGTCGTTCCATAGGCACCAAATACCCCCACTAAATCCTTCAGAGGGAATAAAAGTGTGATTTTTAAAACCCAACCTTCCAATCTTTTTTTCCGTAATTTCATTAGATGCCCGAGTGTCAGCCATTTATTTCAACTAATTACATGATTTCTTTTGCCCAAAATAAATGCATGAATAATTGTTGAGACAATTGAGTAATTAAGTCATTAATAACACCCGGCTGTGGCAATAAAATAAAACAAAATCACGCAAGAATCATGTAGCCATTAGTTTAGAAACAATATACTACTTATTATTTCCTAATAAAACTCAATTATGTTTATTCGTACCAACTATTGATTGATAAAATACACATATAGGAAAATCAATTAATTATATTATTTCTTTAATAACCATTTTTTTCCATTTGTCCTGTCTGTTTGAGAAACTGATTAAAATCAATTTCCAATAAAATTTCCTATTCGATCTTTTCTCATGATTATTGCTTTATCAATCATGCCCAAAACATAATTAGGAAATGTTTCGCTTTATCAATCATGCTAATAGCACGAATAAGATCAATCACGATAATAATTAACAAGTTAGTAATTCATTGGAAACATTTCAAATTTTTTACCTTTATTATAACTTAATTAATCACGTTATTAATTCGAAATGTTTTATTTTGGTCGACATATTTAGTTTATAAGTTAATGATATATAATATAGTAATTATATTATTTAAATTAATAATTCAATAAAAAAATAAACTATCCAATTTTTCAACAATTTAATAGTTAAAATTATGTGTTCCATGCACAATCAAATACTAACGTTGGATTATACCTATCTAGTTCTGTCTTCAAACATGGTCAATTATATGTAGTTTTATAAGGTTAAAACAATAGATAACATCAATATTTTAATACTTAATTCAGACAAACAACCCACCAATAAGACAATCAATATGGTTTATGGAGAAAATTTTCAAAATATAATATGAGCCTCATTGTTAGTGCAAAGATTCTTCTATGAAATTTTTAGTGTATAATTGTCACTAAAGTCATTTTTGTAATAAGGTGGTATATAATTATGCATTCAATTAGCTTTTAACACATTTCTTAAGTTAAAAATTCAGTATGAGATATATTAGAAATATAATGTAGGCATAAAACATTATTTCCAAAATACAATAAATGGAGTAACGCAAGGGGCTTAACACTCCTTTAAAAACATTTTGGTGAAGAGATTTCACCACATGAATAATTTTTAAAGTAAGTAAATAATACAAATACGCAGTACATCTGGTCCTTAAAAAATATAAACTTTAGTTATTTTTTTTTTGTTGAGATTAAATAAACTAAATAATTACTTTAAAATACTTATATTTATTGTTTCTTTTTTAAACTAATTTGTATGACTTATAAACTAATAAGGAATATAAATATACTGAAAATATAGAATATCTATTGATATTTTATTTTATATACTGAAAATATCTATAGATATACTATTAAGGTTTCTAAACATATGTAATAATAAATCTAAAATATATGTTTGATATTTAATTGTAGAATATTTGAGATGAAAGTGAGAAAATTTCAGAAGTTAATCAGGGGCAATTTAATAATCAACAAATTACTTTTTTATTGATCATTCTCTTTAATTTTTTTAAATTAATATATAATTTAATTGTGTAATATAATTAAATAATTTATTTAACTTTTCTAATATTAAAAAAAACATTAGATTTATATTTAGAAGGTATGGTAAGGAAAACGTGTAGCCAAGGACGTTACTCCCAGCACAAGGAACGCTAGAGAGACGCAAAAGAAGAAAAAACACTAAGCAGAGAGGAATAAAAAATTAAAAAGAAAGTCCTCCTTCGGTCTTTGGTATTTGGTTTCTTTCGTACAGACTACAGGGCGCAATCTTCCTCATTTCGATTTCATTCCTCCACCTTTTCGATCTTGTCTCCGCTTTATAATGACTTTCCTATCGGAGCTCGCATAGTTAACCCCGCTCAAGGTACGTGACGCTATGGCCCTTTAAGCTTTTGATTCTGTAATTATGAAATTTTAGGGTTCACTAAGGTTTCAGTTTTTCTTATCATCTTTCGTTTCTATATAAGATCACTGAGAAGTTCGTGAATATGGGGAGTTGACTTGGCAGAAGGAATTCGGGTATCGGAGCTTATGACCTTTAATCCGTGGCTTTGTTCAATTTTTCTCCTTTTGTTGGTTTTTTCCCCCTCTTGGAAATTGATTATCTGAGGAAGTCATGCTTCCGTTTGCATAAGCTGGTCCTGTCTTCAATTTGAGTTGAAGGTTGCTCCCTTGTATTGTTTTGCTGCAGATCGTTATGTTTGGCTTCTAAGATGTTTTCCTACCTTACTCTTCTTCTTCTTCTTCTTCTTTTTGCTGTTGAGTAAAATGTGGATAGTTTTGATAAGTCAGTTTACTTCATGAACTTGCCTTTCTTGAATTTGTATGAAGTCTATAATTTGAATTTCGGCACCATTGAATTTAGTACTTTTTTTATTATTATTTTTTAAATTTTCCAGGAAATTATTTGAAAGTTAGGTATGTAGATTTTGTCTGGCTTGTGTTAAAAGTAGTCGAGTGGAAACATGTGGTTACATTTCTCATGGTAATTGGAGCATAGAACTTACCTTCGCATGTATTGGTTATTGGGGTTTGTTCAGGTGATTTTCATTGCAAATTCTGATGTGGAAGAAATAACGATACTCAAAGCTTTGCTATTCAGTGGTAAAAATGTTGGAAGGTGGTGCAAAATTTCCTGGTATAATAGACCTAAACAAGCATAATAATAACTATTATGATTTTTCTCAAGGCTTTTACCATAAGCTCGAAGAAGGTACCAATATGTCAGTTGACAGCGTTGGAAGCATGCAAACAAGCAACGGTGGGGGATCTGTTGCAATGTCTATTGATAATAGCAGTGTTGGGTCCAATGATTCACACACTCGCATTTTAAACCACCAGGGCTTGCGAAGGCGGGCCAATGATAACTACTCTGTTGCGCACAGTGTGAACCGTAGAGGAAGAGTCACGCATGCCCTGAGTGATGATGCTTTGGCTCAAGCTCTAATGGATAGCAGCTCCCCAACTGAGGGCCTTGATAATTTCGATGAGTGGACAATTGATTTGAGAAAGCTCAGTATGGGTGAGGCTTTTGCCCAAGGGGCTTTTGGGAAACTCTACAGAGGGACTTACAATAATGAAGATGTTGCGATCAAAATTTTGGAGAGGCCTGAAAACGATCTAGCAAAAGCTCAGTTGATGGAACAACAGTTTCAGCAGGAGGTCATGATGCTGGCTACCCTAAAGCATCCTAATATAGTTCGTTTTATTGGTGCATGCCGTAAGCCAATGGTTTGGTGTATTGTAACGGAGTATGCTAAAGGTGGTTCAGTTAGACAGTTTTTAATGAAACGACAAAATCGATCAGTTCCCCTCAAATTGGCCGTGAAACAGGCGTTGGATGTTGCAAGGGGGATGGCATATGTTCATGGCCTTCAATTGATCCACAGAGACCTGAAGTCTGACAACCTTTTAATTTTTGGTGACAAATCAATTAAAATTGCGGACTTTGGAGTTGCTCGGATTGAGGTGCAAACAGAAGGAATGACGCCTGAGACCGGAACATATCGTTGGATGGCTCCGTAAGATTATTTATTGATCTTCTTGTCCTGTTGTACATGCCCTTTTATATTTCTATAATGTTGTTTTTGTTGATGTTTTATTTGTGAAAAATTATATTTTGTTTGGATGAAACTGGGTACTATAGACATTGCTAACAAGCTTGTGATCTAGTGTCTAGGGCTGGGTAGTTTTTGCAAGCTGACACCCATGTAGTTCAAATTCATTGTTTTCCACTTAGAAATTAAAGTTTTGTCTTGTTGCACTTGCTGTTTGCTCTTTAATGTCTAGAATCTGTTCATGCGCATGTAGTTCAAATTCATTGTTTTCCACTTAGAATTTAAAGTTTTGTCTAGTTGCGCTTGTCTTTTGCTCTTTAATGTCTAGAATCAATTCATCTCAAAATCATGCACATGCCCTTTTTTATTTTTATAATTATGTGCTTGGTGATGTTTTGTTTGTGTGAAATTTTTTATTTTTTGTATGAAAGTGGATAATTTAGATGTTGCTATTAAGCTTGTGCTCAAGCCTCTTGAGTCTGCTGGTCATTGCAAGCTTACCCACATGTAGTTCAAATTCTTTGTTTTCCGTTTAGCCGTTAAAAGTTTTGCCTTGTTGCGCTTGTCGTTTGCTTTTTAATGTCTAGAATCAGTTCATCTGAAAATCATAGGTAGTTGCATTGACATTGATGAATTGTTTTTTTATGTTATCTAATTTTAATTCTTCACATGAAACACCATTGAGTTTAAAGTGGGACAAAGAACAACCTATTGTTGTCTTATATAGTTTATATGGCATTTCATACTCTATGCAAAACAAAACAATTCATCGTTAATGGCCAAATGACTATGTTAATGCATGTTGAACTATGTCATTAATGGGGTTGGCCGCCCATGTTTGCCGTTCATTATGCATAAATAGAGATCCTATTATTATTTCTCTTTGATTCTTTCCTAATTCTGTTATTAATTGATATTCTATAGGATATTAGGGGATATAATCAGATTAGTATCTGTTTGATTTGATACGCGTAAACCTAGTCATTTGGCTACAGTCAATTTCTTATTTTGGCATCCGCAATTGCTATGGTGCAATGACAATTAGTGTTGTCAATAGGGTACAGAGGCAATCTGAAAATAAACTCTAGGTTATGTTGCCATAGCCATTGTGGCTGCCAGGGTGGATTCATGTCTTGGAGAGCTTACATTGGGTAGTGCCAAGACTGCCCTGCCATTCCACCTCAGCCACCCTGTTGACAATTATGATTATAGGAGTAGGTGTTATTTTGGATAAGCTATGTAGTTCTATTATTTTGTAAATGTTATCATTAAATCTGCGTGACTAACAAAAATAAAATGGGCTATCATCTGTTGATATGAGATTGTCATTCCATATTTAGGCTGTTTTGGTTTGGCATTTCATGGCAACTGGTGATTATTTTAACAGAAAATAGAATTGGTGTGTCAATTAGAGTTAGAAACATATATCTGGAGATTATGCAGAGGGAACTGCAGTAATCTTGTTAGCTTTCTAGTGAATCTTACTTAGGAGTGCCTGCAGAGCTTGGATAATTTCTTAGTGATTGGATTTTGAGGTTTTATGTGGTAGTGGAAAGGGCAAATTGTAATGACAATGTGGCTTTATCTTCTCTAATCTATCTTGTCTTTTGGTTGGAATGCTTTCATTCTTGGAAAGTTCTTGCCCTTAGACTTGCTTCAGGATTGGATGATTATTCTTTTGGTGATCATCAGATGGTTTCTTTTGTTTTCTCCATTAAATAATCAGGCATGTGGAGAAAGAAAAATCTCTTGTTAAAGTTGTTTTTACTGGTGTTGTGTTTTCTGTCATTTTCATACAAGAGGATACTTTTTTGTCCTTTGTTACCTTTTTATTTATGGTTGATTGAAATAAAATACATCACCAATTAAAAATATGATGGAAAACCCAAATCTGACATGCAATAAATTAGCAAAATCTCCCTGCATTATGTAAAATAGGAAACTTCTTTAAGCCCTGACATAACGCCCAGTGGAATTCATGATAATTATCATGTCTCAGCTGTTAGAAGGCAGAAATTCCCTTTCAAATGTAAGGCCTTTTTGATCCAAATGCTACGTAACAATGAAAAGCTTCTAGATGGGTAACTTTCAGCCTATTCCTAATCAAATTGAATTAATCCAGTTTCTGATGACACATTCAGTGTCTGCCAAAGACTCCAAGCAACTTGTATTATATTGATTCTCAAAATAGATAGAAAGGGCGGGCCAACTACCCACCAGGTGGGGTATGGGGAGGGATACATGTAGCAGCCTTACTCCTGCAAGTGGAGGGGCTGTTTCTAGGATTTGAATCTGTGACTCAAGGTCATATGGTTATTTGTATGCATCATGTTATTAGTGCTACATCCTAAGAGTAACAGATTGCTATATAACAACTTGAATTGTATTGCTTATTCTTTCTAAATGTTCCTTTTATCCAAGCAAAATCTGCTCAGCATTCTGACTTTTGTTTGATTCAGTTAGTACTTTTCAATGAAATGGCAATTTAAGACTACTAATTGAGAAATCAATTTTCAGATATCACATTGTTACCAAAACAACGAGGAAAGAGTGAAAAACAAATTTAATTCATAGAATCGGCAGTATCTAGTATTTCTGTTATATCTTTGTTGTTATTGTTAATCGACATTTTCTTGTCTCATCTTATCTTCTTTGAGTGGGGATTTAAGTGCCATTTCCATTTCATTTCTGTATCTGACAATTTTATATATCAAATATCCTGTAGGAGTGATATCAGTAATTATATTCTGTAGTTGCGTAAGACAATTACTTGATTATTGTTATTGTTAATCGACATTTTCTTGTCGAATCTTATTTACTTTGCTTTGAGTGGGGATACAATTGCCATTTCCTTTTCATTTCTGTATCTGACAATTTTATATATCAAATGTCCTGTAGGAGTGATATCATTAATTATATTATGTAGTTGCGTAACATGTTATTGGATGTTGATTTATTGTCTGTGTGGTTAATGTAAGTCTGTATGTTTAAATTGGGTGTCGGTGGGTCACATCATACAATCGGTTGTGGGGTCATCCACAGTGTGACACTACTTAAGTACAGATTTATTTTATGCACTTCAATTTAAGAATGCACAATATGGTGTGATACTTCAACTTATTGCCTTCTTATCTGTTGCAGTGAGATGATTCAACATAGGCCTTATACACAAAAGGTGGATGTATATAGCTTTGGGATTGTTCTTTGGGAGCTCATTACTGGGATGCTTCCATTTCAGAACATGACAGCCGTACAAGCAGCATTTGCAGTCGTAAACCGAAATGTCCGTCCAACCATCCCCAATGACTGCTTGCCCATTCTCCGAGATATCATGACAAGATGCTGGGATCCCAACCCTGATGTTAGGCCACCTTTTGCTCAAATAGTAGCAATGCTAGAGAATGCGGAGACTGAGATCATGACGACTGTTCGTAAGGCCCGTTTTCGGTGTTGCATGACCCAACCAATGACATCTGACTGAAGAAGCTGGAGAAAGCAAATGATAATACGAGTTCCCAAAGAATAGAGTAAAACAAAATTTCTGGATGAGTCTCAGGAAGCAAAAGGCGACTGCATTGTTGCTTTGTGTATCTGTGTGTTTATTTTCTTTCTTCAGAAGACAAAAGGAAAAATCTTATTTGAAGACCTTTTGGTTTTTATTTCGGTTTCTTTAATACTGGATGTCTGTTTCTGAATTAGTAAGAGGAGATTTAATATGTATTTATACATGCATGCGCAAAAATCATGTATAGCTTCGAAAAGCAAGATGATGGTATATGAGGTCATGGATGAAAAAAGTGAGAAATGTTGATGTGTATGTACATGATCAAGCTACATTTATGAATAGAGCGAGGTGGAAAAAATGAAAGGTCAGATGGCACCATAGGCTTGTATAAGTGTGACCCTCCTCGTGGCATCGGCATCAGCATCAGCTGCGTTTAATTGCTTTTTTATTTCCTTAGATTGACTGCGGACGCTGATTATGTTTGTAAATCAAGTTAACGGAATTTTAGTCCTCTCATTGATAGAATAATATTTTGTAATTAGTCTGTTCATGAATTTTTCTAATAGTTTCAATTTTTTGATCACCAAGTGGTTGGTGAAGGTGTTAAGCGGCTTCACTTATATAAGGAAGAGAATATGAGTACAATATTTCGAAAGCATATTTGTTGGGAGAAGTTAAAACCCTTTGCTTTAAATTATGGTATCAAGTTTTCTGAGCAAAAGAAATTATGGTATCAAGTTTGATTTAAATAGCGAAATATTGTAATTTATTTTTGAGCAAAATGCAATCATTTTTTTCTTTGTTCTGAAAATTGTTTTTTTAATTAATTTTATACCACTAGAAATATTGCTTTTGAAAAGCCAAAATTCTTCTTCATCATCATTATTATTACTACTTCTAAATATATCAAAAAAACTTTTTATTACTGTTTCTTTAAAAAATTACTTAAGACACCATATTTTCTTCAAATTTATGTTTTTATTAATTGTTTACTGAACGTGTATGTATTTTAAAATGTTATTTTAATAAATTTATTTATTTAAACTTTAGAACAAGTAATTAATAAATAATTTTAATTAAATACAAATAATTTTAAAATTTTATTAGACTTTAAAATATAGGCATTAAATTTTTTAGGGTGACAAATAATTTGTGAACGATATTGATATTTAGAGAGGGGTAATTTGATCTAAAATTTGTAATTTTTTAATTAACAGTTAGGTGTAGGTAAATAATATTTTAAAAATTAAGATTATAAGAAAGATTTATATTATATAACTATGAATCAACAAGGGAGGTTTGTACAGATTTTAAAAATGGAATGAAAATATATATAATTGAATAATATTAATATTAATATCTCTTACTCTTTATATATTAAAACAAAATTAAGTATCATCAAGTCACTTCATATCGTCATATATAATTAAAAAAACTGCCTATTATAAAGCAAAATTATCCCATGATCATTACCATGGTTATGCTTTTATTTGCTGTTTTAAAAGTATTGAAAATCATATGGTAAACGAAAAGTATTATGGCAAATGGGAAATCTTGAAAATCTTGTGGTAAATGGAAAGACCATGATTCCGGCAAAAGAAAAAAAATGTAATGCCTGGTAAGATTCTTGATAATATACGTCCATTTGGGTAAATTCAAAATTAATGGCCTAAATTCAGTACCATAAAATTGATAAAGCTCAAGTCATAAATGATATATATTTGTTGATATTCATTTCTTGCCAGTATTTATTCCAGTAAAATCTATAAAGCATTTCTGGCTTAGTATTCCTTTTTTCCTTTTGCCACGTCTATTTTAGTATTCGTTACAGTAAAATCGATAAAGTTTAAGCTTCATCGGTAACGAATAATAAGCCAGACATCACATGACAAATCCGGCGAATGTTAATCAATCAATAAACATATACTCCATCTATTCGTATTTACAAGATCCTTTTTAAAAAATTCTAAAAAAATTTTTTAAAAAATAATTACATTATTTAATAATATCATATGTTGTATTTTATTATATTATATAATACTTCATAAGTTAAACAACATAATTTAAAGAAAAATGATAAACTTTAACGTCTTAAAATATAATTAATTTTTTAAAATTTTCTAAAGGAGTCTTATAAATAAGAGCAAAGGGAGTATAATTTATAGTTGGAGTTTATTACGTTATTAATTCAGTATTTACCCAAAACAGACATATATTATCTATACACACGGAAAAATAATTTATGAATAAGGGAAAAAGAATACCAATCAATCAACAAACATATATAATTTATCGCTGGACTTTATTACGCCATTAATTTTGCATTTACCCAAAACAAACATATATTATCTATATAATTTATCAATAAGGGAAAAAGAATAATAATCAATCAACAAACATATATAATTTATGGTAATACTTTACTACGTCATTAATTTGGCAAAACAGACATATATTATCTATATATGGAAAAATAATTTATTGAATAATGTTTCCTTTCCATGATTAAAAAACAAAAGAGAAATTTTATAGTATATATGCATTTTTATTGTCCTTGGTAAAGTGAAAAAAAAAAGAATACTAATCTAAAAATGATCATCAACAAACATATATCATTTATGGCTGAACTTTACTACGCCATTAATTTTGGATTTACCCAAAATAGACATATATTATCTATACACGGAAAAAATAGTTTATGAATATGAGAAAAAGAATACTAATCAATCAACAAACGTATATAATTTATGGCTGGACTTTGCTACGCCATTAATTTTGCATTTACCCAAAACATACATATATTATCTATACAGGAAAAATAATTTATGAATAATGTTTTCTTTCCGTGAATTTTAAAAAGAGAAATTTTATAGTATATATGCATTTTTATTGTCCTTAGTAAAGAAAAAAAAAAGGAATACTAATATACAAATGATCATCAACAAACATATATCATTTATGGCTGGACTTTACTACGCCATTGATTTTGCATTTACCCAAAATAGACATATAGTATCTATACACATAAAAATAGGTTATGAATAAGAGAAAAAGAATACTAATAAATCAACAAACAATATAATTTATGGCTGGACTTTACTACTCCATTAATTTTGCATTTATCCAAAACATACATATATTATCTATACACGGAAAAATAATTTATGAATAATGTTTTCTTTTGATGAATAAAAAACAAAAGAGAAATTTTATAGCATACTCTATGCATTTTTATTGTCCTTGGTAAAGAAAAAAAAGAATACTAATTTAAAAATGATCATCAACAATGTATCAAAAAAAAAAAATGATCATCAACAAACATATATCATTTATGACTTGATTTTACTCTAATGAATACTACACCATTAATTTTGCATTTTTCCAAAACAGATATATATTAATATATTATCTGTACACGGGAAAATAATTTATCAATTATGCCTTCTTACCATGAATAGAGCAAAGAGAAATTTTGTATATTCCCATTTTTATCATCCTTGATAAACAAATAAAATAAAATCGGATGTAAAAAATTCGAGTATGACCCTAGACCGTACAGTTTCTTTTACACATACATTGTACTGTACATGTACATGTACATGCTTGAATCCGTATACTGTGTGTATATAAATAATACTCCGTATAGAAGTAGAAATAGAAGAAATGGAAGAAAAACGTGTAGCCAAAGCTAAAAGACATTACTCCCAGGAACGTTAAAGACTCTCGAGAAGCAAAATAAGAAGAGACTGAGCAGAGAGGAATAAAAAATTAAAAAGAAAGTCCTCCTTCGGTCTTTGGTCTTCGGTTTCTTTCGTACAGACTACAGGGGCGCAATCTTCCTCATTTCGATTTCATTCTTTCCCCTTTTCGATCTTGTCTCCGCTTTTTGATGACTTTCCTATCGGAGCTCCCATAGTTAAGCCCTCTCAAGGTACGTGACGCTACGGCGCTTTATGATTTTGATTCTGCAATTATGAATTTTTAGGGTTCACTGAGTTTTCAGTATTTCATATCTTTTAAGATCACTGAGAAGTTCGTGAATATGGGGAGTTGACTTAGCAGAAGGAATTCGGTTATCGGAGCTTCTGACCTTCAATCCGTGGTTTTGCTCATTTTTTCTGCTCTTGTTGGTTGCTTTTTCTGCTTGTAAATTGATTAACTTTGAAAGAATCATGCTTTAGTTTGCATAAGCTGGTCCTGTTTTTAAATTGGGTTGAAGGTTGCTGGCTTATATTCTTTTGTTATGGATCCTGAAATTTGTTTTCTGTGACGTTTTCCTGCCTTCCTTTATTTGCCTATTTTCGAATCATTCCCAGTTTAATAAAATGTGCTTAGTTGTGATAAAGCTGTTTAATTGACGAAATCGTCTTGCTTCTGTTTTGATGATGATGTCTTCCAGGAAATTATTTGACGGTTTTAAAGTTTAATAATGATTTTGATTTTGTGTTGAATGTGAGGCGAAGAAAACATGAACTTATATTTATTGTGGCAATTGAAGCATATAATTTTATGTTCTCAAAACTTACCTTTGGACATATTGGTTTTTGCGCTTTGTTCAGGTGGGTTGTTTTGCAATTTTTGATGCTGAAGAAATAACTATACTCCAAGGCTTTAGTTTTCAGTTGAAAATATGTTGGAAGGTGGTGCAAAATTCCATGGTATAATAGACCTAAACAAAAACAACAATAACTACTATGATTTTTCTCAAGGCTTTTACCATAAGCTAGAAGAAGGTACCAATATGTCAGTTGACAGCGTTGGAAGCATGCAAACAAGCAATGGTGGGGGATCTGTTGCAATGTCTATTGATAATAGCAGTGTTGGGTCCAATGATTCACACACTCGCATTTTAAACCACCAGGGCTTGCGAAGGCGGGCCAATGATAACTACTCTGTTGCGCACAGTGTGAACCATAGAGGAAGAGTCACACATGCCCTGAGTGATGATGCTTTGGCTCAAGCTCTAATGGACAGCAGCTCCCCAACTGAGGGCCTTAATAATTTTGATGAGTGGACAATTGATTTGAGAAAGCTCAGTATGGGTGAGCCTTTTGCACAAGGGGCTTTTGGGAAACTCTACAGAGGGACTTACAACAATGAAGATGTTGCAATCAAAATTTTGGAGAGGCCTGAAAATGATCTAGCAAAGGCTCAGTTGATGGAGCAACAGTTTCAGCAGGAGGTCATGATGCTGGCTACACTAAAGCATCCTAATATAGTTCGTTTTATTGGTGCATGCCGTAAGCCAAAGGTTTGGTGTATTGTAACGGAGTATGCTAAAGGTGGTTCAGTTAGACAGTTTTTGATGAAGCGACAAAAACGATCAGTTCCGCTCAAATTGGCAGTCAAACAGGCCTTGGATGTTGCAAGGGGGATGGCATATGTCCATGGCCTTCAATTGATCCACAGGGATCTGAAGTCTGACAATCTTTTAATTTTTGGTGACAAATCAATTAAAATTGCAGACTTTGGAGTTGCTCGGATTGAGGTGCAAACAGAAGGAATGACACCTGAGACTGGAACATATCGTTGGATGGCTCCGTAAGATTATTTATTGATCTTCTTGTCCTTTTGTGCATGTCCTTTTATATTTTTATAATATAATGTTGTGTTTATTGATGTTTTCTGTGTTACAATTTTTATTTTGTTTGGATGAAACTGGATACTCTAGTTATTGCTAACAAGCTTGTGATCAAGCGTCTAGGGCTGGCTAGTCCTCAGAAGCTGACACGCATGTAGTTCAAATTATTGTTTTCTGCTTAGGAATTTAAAGTTTTGTGTTGTTGCGCTTGTCATATGCCCTTTAATGTCTATAATCAGTTCATCTCAAAATCTTGTGCATGCCTTTTATTATTATTGTTTGGATGAAAGTGGATACTCTAGATGTTGCCAACAGGCTTGTGCTCTAGCCTCTAGTGCCTGCTGGTCATTGCAAGCTGACACGCATGTAGTTCAAGTTCTTTGTTATCCATTTAGAATTTTAAAGTTTTGTCTTGTTGCGCTTGTTGTTCGCTCTTTAATGTCTAGAATTTGTTCGTCTGAAAATCATAGTTAGTTAGTTTGCATTGAAGTTGATTTATTGTTTTGTTTATGTTATCTAATTTTGACCCTTCACACGAAATTCTATTTAGTTTAAAGTGGGACAAAGAACAACCTAGTGTTGTCTTATAATTGCCATGGCTGCCATCCGTTACGCATAAATAGGGATCATATGATTATCCCTCTCTGATTCTTTCCTAATTCTGTTATCAATTGATATTATTATTTTGGATATTAGTGCATATAATGAAATTAGTATCTGTTTTGATTTGATTCGTGTAACCCTTGTCATTTGGCTATATATGTATTCATTCATGAAGCTATTAAAACTGAAGCAGAGTAATATTCACTCTGCCGATAGCACAATATAATTGACTGTTCTTCTAGTTGCAATATAAAGCTTTATTTATTTAATGTCATGCTTTAGGGTCTATCATTGTTATAAAGGTTGTTGATTTATAAAACTCTGAAAGAATATGTTTTAAGCAGTTATGAACTATTTTGCATCAAATTCATAGGCTGTTGTGTTGAGGTTGGTGAAATGTTTAGTTGTCTTATAGATTAATCCTTCACTCAAAAGTCTATCGAGTTTAAAGTGGACAAATCACTGCCTATTCTTGTCTTAAAGTGGACAATCAAACTTCTTTTATCAGAAACAAAAATCTTTTAACAGGGTTGAGTCTAAGAAATTTTGTTCCATGTACAACAATTAATTTAGCTTCAAGGGGTTGATGAGATAGATAATGACATGTTAAGAAAAATGATGAACTCATGAGAAGTGTTTTTTAATTTGTTGTTCGTGCAAAAATAAAAAATTAAGAAGTTTGATTTTAATTTCTTATTTGTAAAATATTAAGTTTTTTCGCTCATTTTTTCAAGTTAGAAGTAAATAAAATATTGGACTACACAGTTTTTGAAATAAATTTCAGCTTTTACTAGATTTGTGCAAAAATAGGAACCATTAACATATTAACTTAAAATAGACATTTCAAAGCTTTTGACAATTATTAATTGACAATGTATAATTTTTTGTTCTCTATTTATTTACTATTTTGCTAAAGCAGATCGAGTGTATTTTCTAGCATATTTATCCTTCCATCTTGTATGGGATATGGGCATGCATGTGGCTTTTCGGGGTTCTACTAGTGGTTGATTTTGGAGATTCTCTATCATTGGGTGTGAGCACCTGGCTCAGCACCTTAGGCACTGAGGTGAGGTACTATTCAAGGCTAGCACCTCTCATACCCTCAGAAGTATTTCCTTCAACCAGCTGCTACCAGGCTAGTAAGTGCCTGGAGCACTTTTTCTGCTTTTTAAGTGCTTCTGTATGTTGTATGTAAAAATGGGAGAGTTTGCTCAAATACTTAAAAGTAATAATAAAAACTAAGAAGCTACAAACCCAATCATACAGACTTAAGAATAAGGAAAATTAGTTGTTCTTATATCAAAACATTATTTAGGCTAACTTTTCTATGACTCAATTGCTTTAAGAAATTTTTTCTGCCTCAGCATTTTTTAAATAATAATATCACGTTAGAACTATGCAGTTTTACTGCACAATAATAGCTACTGGGTGTATCAATTTCTTATTTTGTCATCCAGAAGGGCAATCATGCAATGATAATCAGTGTTTTCAATGGAGTATAATGGCAAGCTCAAAACAAACCTTAAGTTTTGCAACTGCCATGGCGCCAACATACATTGGAGGATATACAGTGGGTAGACCAAAACTGCCCTACCATTTCACCTTGGCAGCCGTATTGACAATATTGATGATAGAAGGTGTTGTTTTGTGTGAGCGTAGTTCCATTAGTTTACGTAACTGTTCTCATTAAATCTGCATGACTGATGAATATAAATTGGGCTATTATCTGTTGGTATGATATTGGTATTGCATATTTAGGCTGTTGTGGTTTGGCATTTCGTGGCAACTAGTGATGACACTACCAGAACACATAAGCTTGGTGTGTCAATAGAATTAGAAACATATCTCTGGAGGTTATGTAGAGGGAACTGAAATCTTTTACCTTTAATAGACAGTCTCCTGTTATCATCTTTTCTTTCTAGTGAATTTTAGGAGTGCCTGTAGAGCTTTGGATAATTTCTTATCGATTAATTTCAGGGGAATTTTTTATAGTAGTGGAATGGGCAAAGTGTATTGACAATGTGCTTTTTATGGTAATTTTATTTTTTTTCCTCTCTCTTTGGTTGGAATGTTTGGTTTTCACTTGGAAAGTTCTTATCCTTAGACTTGCTTTGGTATGGGATGGATGATTATTATTTTGGTGATTTTCAAGATATTCCGTTTTGTATTTTCCATTAAACCAACAAGCAGCTGTGGAAGTAAATATCTGTTGCTAAGGTATTTTTCACTCTGTTTTGTACTGTGTTGCTTTCTTACAAGAGGTTACTCTATCCTCCTGTTCACTTTTTGTTCATGTTTGATAAAAAAATATTTTACCAATGAGAAAAAATTTGGAAGCTGATTGTTCATCCTGCCAGAGAAAGAAATAATTCAAAAGGACAAAATATGATAGAAAACCCTAGTCCAACATACAATAAAGCAGCCAAATCTCCCTGCGTTATGTCAATTAGGAAACTTCTTATTAAGCCATGACAAAACACCCTGGTCGTGGAAATTATAATTTCTTGTAGCTATTAGAGGGATGTATTCCTTTTCAAACGTAGTTGTTCATCCAAATGCAGTTTTACAATGAAAAACCTGTGAGTTGCCAGAAACTTTCAGCATTTATTTCTGATCAAATTTAACCACACCAGTTTCCAAGGACACATTAGCGTCTTGCTATGACTCCAAACAACTTGTACTATGTAGATTCTGCAAATAGATAGTGTGAAGACAATTTTATTTAGACGCATGAAGCACATTTGTGGGGAGAGCTGTGTTAGGTCTTATCCGTATCCACCATGTCTTTTGTGCTACATCCTATGGGTAACAGATTGCAAAACTACTTGTATTACTTATTATTGGTAAATTTTACTTATCTTCAAGCAAAACCTGGTCAGCATTAGCTGAATGGCAATTTTGGACCATTATTTGGAAAACCATTTTTAAGATATCTTGTGGTTGCCAAAACGAAAGGGAAAAGGAAGTTGAATGCATAGAATTGACAGTGTCTAGTTAATACGAATCTGTTACGTTTTTGTTATAATTGTTGATCAACTATTTTTTTGCCCCATCTTATTTATTTTTTAAAGTGTCATTTCCATTCACATTTTCTTTTCTGTACCTTACAATGTATCAGCTTCCTGTATCTGTAGTCGTGTAAGATAATTGCTTCATGATGCGGGCATCAGTGAACATGTTTTTTGTTTGTTACCATTAGAAGCAAGTTGATTTATTCTATTTCTGTGTGATTGATGCAATCCAGTGCCTGTAAGTTTGGAATGAGTGTCTCACTTGACTGCCAGTTGAGGGGTCATCTACACTGCTAAAATGCTGGTGTCCCATATGCACTTTAATTTAAAAATGCACAATTTGATATGATACTTGAACTTACTGCCTCCTTATCTGTTTCAGAGAGATGATCCAACACAGGCCATACACACAAAAGGTGGATATATATAGCTTTGGGATTGTTCTTTGGGAGCTCATCACTGGGATGCTTCCATTTCAAAACATGACAGCCGTACAAGCAGCATTTGCAGTCGTCAACAGAAATGTTCGTCCAACCATACCCAACGACTGCTTACCCATACTCCGAGACATCATGACAAGATGCTGGGATCCCAACCCTGATGTTAGGCCACCTTTTTCTCAAATCGTAGCAATGCTAGAGAATGCAGAGACGGAGATCATGACGAATGTTCGTAAGGCCCGATTTCGGTGTTGCATTACGCAACCCATGACATCTGACTGAAGAAGCTGGAGGAAAAAAAAAATTACACTAGTTCCCGAAGAACAGGGTCAAAAAATTTCAGGGTGAGTCTCAGGAAGTACAGGGCGACTGCAATGTTGCTTTGCGAATGTGTGTGTTTATTATCTTTCTTCAGAATACAGGAAAAAAATCTTATTTGAAGACCTTTTGGTTTCATTTCGGTTTCTTTAATACTGAATGTCTGTTTCTGAATTAGTATGAGGAGATTTTATATGTATTTATGCATGCATGCGCTAAAATTATGTATAGCTTCGGAATGCAATATGGTATATGGGGTCTTGAATGAAAAGTGAAAACTGTTGATGTGTATGTATATGATCAAGTTACATTTATGAATGACTATAGCGAAGGTGCGAAAATGAGTGGTGAGGAACCGCATAAGCTCGTGTTTGGCATACAAAATCAGCTTCACGGCCACATAGTAGAATGAAAATGTGGGACGTGGGAAATTTGAAGCCACCTCGTAGGCTTTATTTGAAGACTATAAATGTTATTGACATAATTTATTTGAACAATTTTTGAAACTTGGTTATTTGGGTACTTATTTCCTTTAAATAAGTGTAGAAGCTGATTGTGTTTTATTTTAACTCGATGGAATTAAAGTCCTTTGATTGACATTTATAAAAAAAAACAAATACAAGATTTTATAGAGTACCATTGGGATGTTCTTATTAGAAGACCGAAGGGAATATTCATCCTTTACTTCATTAATAGAAGTGGGATTTAGGTGGGGAGGGAGATAAAACCTGTCGCATAAAGCTAATGGGATGACCTTCATCCTTCTGTGTTGGCTTTTATTTTGTTTTTGCTTATAGTAATGTGAAACATTCTTTTGCAAGAGTTGGTTGTTGTACGACGTAGGGTTTTATAGTGATTAGCCAAGTATAGTTGCGTGGTTGTGAAGTTTCAGGATGAACATTTAGAGAAGGGTATTGTTAATTAGTAGCTAAGATACATGTGTGAAAACCTTATCTAGAGTTGTTAATGGTGAAGGTGTGGTTCTATAATGGGCATTTTAACAAGTGATGATGATGAACATGGTTGGGGAATTGGCATTTTGATGAACGATTGATTTTTTTTGTTTTTTCTGCAGGTTGGCATGCAAAATAACATCTTATTGTTGGTCGATATCTTTATTTTCATGTTAGAAGAAAATTTGTGAATAATGATGAAAGTCACATTCTTAATGGGAGTAGTGAAAGGTGAATCAAGATTTTAGGTTGATATTATCATGGCCTGAGATTGAGCGTAATAGTTGTAAGATGAAATATACCTTGAGCTTTGATGAGATTACACTATTAGATCTAATTGATGATGGTGAAATAGAAGTGGGCATGTGTGTATAGCATCAAAAGGAAATGATAATGTGCCGGATATAATGGATAATCTATAAATGTAAGTGACAAATTTTCGTATATTATATTTCTTATTTCTTACACTATTGTTGTTAATGTGGTAACAAAAGTTGTATCAACATTTAGGGAAATGATTATCAAACGTTGTCTTATGAAAATGTTGTTGAATGCCTAATGCATGAAATTGGGAAGGATTTAATAGCCTACCATGTGGAGTAGAGAGTGCACCTAGACTAATGCCACGGATGAAATCTTTGAAATGAAAGAGACTTTTTAGGAGTTATGTAGAGTTTCCACATGGGAAGGCTTTTAAGATGATACTATATAAGTGTAACATCACCCATAAATTTGAATTCATATTCGTGAAAAAATAATAAGAAAAATGTATGTGAAATGTAAGATTTAAGGTTGTCTAAAACACTGTTTCTTATAATACAAATTACTTAGTTAAATCATTTTGCCACGACCAATGAAACTTGTGTTTTAAATCTTTTTAACCGTGATAAAAAATAGTTTAACTACACATCCAAAGCTCTCCCATGGTTAAAGGAATTAATTACACTTTGCAAAATATAACCATGATATAAAAGTCACAAGTTTCACTTTCATAAATACTATCATGGTTAAAAAAAAATAAACCACTAAATAAAGATAACAATAATTGAAAAAGATCAAAACTAATATACATCTCTCATAATTATATAAGAGTTTAATCTCTATCTCAAATGCCTTTCACCAATGTCATGTCAAACAAAACAAATATCTTAATGGGATATAGGGCACAAAAGACCGCCCACAAGAAGCCCCATAGGATTAAGGGTTATGAGAACCCATTCCATAAGTCTATCACACACACTGAACCCCACATAGAAATATGCATAGCACACATCTTAAATAACAATATAAGACTGAGTCTCAAACAAGATGTAACAGTGAATCCACAAACCAAATCACAAGCACAATATTATGGCCTCTAGCTAGACTAACAGCACCCCAACCCCAAATTTCACAATTATTTCAAAAGACAAGTTTGAATGTAAAAGAGTGTTGAAACATGCCTAGTCCACCCTTGGTGGATTAGGGGCTATTATATAAATATGCAAAATATATGTGTACAAGAGAAGAATTTTATTATTTTATTTAAAATTCAAATTCAAATCAATAACTTCCCATACGTAATATATGGGAAGACATTGATTGAGAGAAAAAGGAAGTTCTCATTTTACGCGATAGAAAACTCTCTCTAGTTCTTTTCTTCTCTCTCGGTGTTTCTTCTATATAATGTGATCAGAGTCCAAATTGGTGTTCTGATCTCATGTGGGTACTCAGTGAGTCAACTAGATTCTAGTTATACTTGAAATCCTTCATTAGTATCATAGCATATGAAATTCTTGAGGCTATGTTTATTTTTAAACATCTGAATTGCCATAAATATGATATTGTGTCTGCCATTAATGCTTTTGGCTTCTGCTGTGTTTGAACTTGCCCTACATGAATGAGTTGTATGCATATATTTTATTCACGTAAGTTTCCTTATGCTTCTACAATTTTTTTCCGGTCAGACATCATGGATCTAAAAGTTAGTTTTAGTTACTATTTATTATCTTATGATTCAAAGTTCCATTGTGCTTTATAATCGAATCATAATACATAATAAAAGTTTGAATCAAGAACTTTACAAATGTGAAACATAAAACTTCCACACAAAGAAATTTGAAACCGAGAACAATGAAAGTCTTTTTGGGTATTTCGAAAACAAAAATTTACATAATGAAACTAGTCTTTTTTTATTGTCACAACCATGTAAAGACCATAGAACAAAGTCAAACAATAGGCAAAACATGAACATAAGAGGTTACAGACGTCGACGATTATGTAAGAAATGAAAACGAAATTGGGTCAC
>JBAGKO010000008.1:11222160-11233876 GCA_037177275.1 Acacia concinna
CAACATGTAACAAATTTGTAGCGGTTTTGGGAAAAACCGCTACAAATGTTGAACTTTGTAGCGGTTTTATGTAACCGCTACAAATGAAACACTACAAAATAGCTTTTTTTTTGTAGTGTATAGGGACGGATGGAGTATATTGGAAGAAATGTTTTACCATAATTATTGAAACAAGTAAAGGAATCCGTTACCTTCACTCTTGTGACCCACCTGCTGTAATTTATGGAGATATCAAGCTGAGTAATATTCTATTGGATGCTTCTTTCTCAATGGAAATTGCCGATTTCAACCAAACAGAAGGCTTGAAATAAATACCCTTATTGAAGGCAACATTGAGAGGCAGGCACAGAGAAAAGCAATTAATTCGAAATTGAAGAATCAGGCATCTTCCAACCACTGTTGAAGAAATTATAATCATAAGAAGGCTTGGAGTTGAAATTGGTATTGCTGTTATTATCGTTGATCTCACCATTTTTAGTCAAAAACATCAAATTTCACTGTCAACATTCTCATATTAATGGAGTTTAGGATTTTTTGTTCCACTTTTGTAACCATATAGTCATTTTTGCTTCCAAAAAAAGTATTTGGTGTTAGCCCCACTTTTAGCAAAATCATATGTATTTTTGCACACTAGCCCTTCATTTAATATACACAAGTACATCAATTTAGGTCCACCGAAAGAAGTATTTGGTGTTAGCCCCACTTTTAGCAAAATCATATGTATTTTTACACATTAACCCTTTATTTAATATACACAAGTACATCAATTTAGGTCCACTAACTAGCGCCAATGAACCCAACCTGTTTATATACTTTTTTATGTTAAGCACATGTATTCTCTTATTAGAGGCAACTATGTCCGAGACACTGTTGGCCACTAAACATGGGCACTTTTTCTTATAGGGATTCAAACTTTGATTCGACACATTGTGAGAGACTAGCTCCTTTTGCCAATCCTAACCCCTTAGGTAACCTGATTACATGCTTATAGAAACCAAAATTACAGTAGTGAAGTAATACATCATGATGGTCCTTCACTCATAGGCTTGAAAAGAATTACCCATAGCCCATCCTATTGGCAACCAAAGTTGTCATTAATCTATCATCAAATATTATTCCACTTAAACTAGTCTCAAGCAACGGCTCACTGTTGGCTCCTAACTCATTTTGCTATTCATTAGCTCAGTTAACGCTTTTTTTTGGGCTGATGCAAACCGTATTGTATGGAAAATTAACAGGTATTTCAAATTTAGAATCCTCCAACTCACTGCTCACTTCTTAGAAACAAAAAGGCTAATATCATAGATTGGTTCTTTCCATTATGTAGAAAAAATACATCCCAAGACTGTGAAAGCACAAACAAAATAATATGCCCTCATCCCCCATAATTTTTTCCACGCTCTGCATATGCTTTACTGGTGATGACAATCACTATGCCTGCTCCCACAAACTACATCATTCCTACTTTATTCTCATTATGTGTCTACAACAAAGTCTTATATTTAGGACCGAAGGAATATTATTTTCTTAGCAATACATTAATGCTGCTGCCTTACATGGTTACCCTATAGGTTCTTTTTTTAAAAAAAAACTAACATATCGATGCATTCATTTTCAGCACATCCCCTAGGACCCTATTAATGCAAGGCTACGATTATGTAAGTATGTGGGCTTCATTTAGTATCGTACCTTTGCAATTGTGAAAATGTAGCCAAGTAAATACCATTAACCTACCATTTCTTCCATATATGAGATGTTTAGCCATTGTTTTCAGACCACAAAGTTGACACATTTTAAAAGTGTTAGTCTCCCAAGCCCTTTCCCTAATAATATATGGAGTTTCTCCATTTTTTCATTGTCTGTCATCTATCCCGGTGTTGCTGGTTCCAAGATCATTGTTCAAGTAGATCATTTATTCACAAGAGAGAACATTTGATTCACTGATGTCACTTATGTGTGCCCTGTCAAAGAAGTTATATCAATTGACGTGGTCGTCTTTGATGATATGGTCTCTTCCATGATTATCCATGTCCTTGTGCCTTTTCTTATTTCAAGTTATCCCACTTCAAACTCATAAGATTGTGGCCCCTTTTATATTATAGGGAACAAGGATGCTTGGTGTGATTTATTCTCAGATAGTGAAAGAGAGATTGATGCCGATACTTGAGAAGGGGACGTGTCACAACATTTCTGGGTTTACAATTCGTTGTGGTGTCCAATATATTCATGATTGGTTCCATATGGTGCTTCACTTCTTTCACTGTACTAGAAGAAGCTTACGAAATTTTGATCATGACTTGTTTGAAGTTTAGGAGTGTAACATCTTAAATTTTTTATTTTGGATTTAATTACAATTAAGAAGGAATTAAATAGTATGATAGATGGATTTATAATGTATTAAAAAAGGGCTTCTTTAAAATATGATTTATAAAATTAAGAGAAATTATATATTAATAATAGTTTATTTTTTTTAAAAAAAAGGAATAAAAAAATATAGAGAGAAATTAAGGAAATATTTACAATTTAAAATAAAATAAAATGAAATCAGAAAATTGGTGGGAAATTGAAAAACATGGGTTCTTTTGTTGTAATTTTCCTTTAGGTTCGTTTTTTTAAAAATAATGTCTTCCCCTCTGGTCATTTCAAGTCGAGAGAGAGAGAAAGAGTTTATCGCTTCATTTTCTTCCACCACGCAAACTTATTTTTATCAGTTTAGGGTTCCCACTTCTCACATCATTTTGATAGATAAAACATCTTTAAATTACAAAATTTTCTGCATAAAAAAATTTTTAAATAGTTTTTTCTTTCATATGGCAGTACTTTTGTATTGATTGGAGAATATTTTTGGGTTAGGGTTTTGGACAAATTTTAAATTTTGTGAATAAATGTCTATAAAAATGTAGAAGATAGTTAGTTATTAGTTTTAATCACTTTAGTTTTATCGTTTAGTTTTTGTGTGATTTTATAATTTTTTTAAAAAAAATTGTCTATAAATAATTACATAGATGATATTTCTATCAAGTAATTTTGGGTAAAATGATTTATATAGATTGATGAAGGTATTGTTGAAGTTTTAATTAGTTGATATTGTTGGATAAAGTGAAGATTTGTAATTAAAATATTTTCAAGCTTAAAATACTAAATCTTAAATTGGGGATTTTGTTCAATTGATGATAATTAATACCTAAATGAGTTATTTTGATTAAGAAAAATATGTGAATTCATGTTAAAACAAATAATTGGATTATTGTGTGAAATTGGAATTGGAATTTTTAGGAAATTAATTCTAAACCTTAATCTTATGGAATTAAATTAATTAAGTTAATTTTATTTAAATAAAAACTCATAGAGGTATTAATGTGTAGTAATTGTTTGTCATAAATTGATTTGTGACTTGTGGTTAAGCTTGGAGCTTGGATTATTGTGATGGATTTATTTTTTGAGAGGTAACTATTTTTCTCCTATTGTGCATGCTTGTGACATATTTGTGAGTGATTTTAAATAGGGTAAAGGTGCAAAAATACACATGTGGTTTTTCCAAAAGTGCAACCAACACCAAGTGCTTTTTTTGGTTGCAAAATGACTATGTGGTTATAAAAGTGGATCAAAAATGTATATTGATTATTAAGTTTAATTTTTTTTTCACTTTTAAGACTTATGTGGACAATGACTCAGCTAAAATTTTAGTTCATATGGCATTGGATAAAAAGGAAAAAAATCAACATATGCCTACTGATATTAACGCTTACGTGGACGATGACTTCGATGTGATATTTCTCTATGTCTAGACTCAAGCAATTTAAGTATTTTTTATTTCTTTAAAATAATACATTAATATAAGTGGATAAATGTGGATTTTTTTTCTTCTTATCCACAGTTACTTAGGCTAAAACGTTAATTGAGTCATTGTCTATGTAAGCCTTAAAAGTGAAAAAAGTCAAATTTAACGGTCAATAAATATTTTTGGCCCATTTTTGTAACCACATAGTCACTTTTGCACCCAAAAAAAAGCACTTGATGTTAGGCTCACTTTTGAAAAAACCACATGTGTATTTTTGCACCTTTACCCTTTTAAATATATATAACATAAATTTGCAATTTGTTTGTGATATAGATCATGAAGTTATTTTATTATTGAAATTTTCTTGTGAGACTTATTTTGTTGAGCAATGGATAGTAATATACTATTATATGAATTTGGTATTGATTTATGATATTGGAAATATTCTCTCTTTATAACTTGTAAATTGATAATGGAATACAATGATTTATGATGATTATATTTCTTAAATATAATTATACTTCTAGATTATTTATATGAAAGGGGATGTCAAATGTGGATTTTTTTATAGGAGGTTATTCTAGAGGAAATGGGGGTGAAATCTTATACAAAAAGAGAAAATAAGGTAGTGATTTTTCATGTGTACATTGGTTAGCCCTTTGGTCCAATTGTGTTTAGTAAGGCCTTAACACCCCACTAATGTATTGGAGGGGAAACCCATGATCTAGTCTTGTGCTATGTGAATTTTGGTTAGTCCATATCACTTGATCGATGAGCTTGTTGACTTGAACTACCAGTCATATAGGTGAATACTAGCTCATTGGTTCAGTCAGAGGAAATAAGGGGGTCAGAGAGTAAATTGTTGTGTATTGATATTTGTGCAACTATATGATAAATATGAGAATGAGATTATGATGTTGTAAATTTATATGTATGTAACCATGTGACATATTTGATAATGTTGTGTAATTATAATTGTTTCCGCTTGATATCTCATAAGCACTTGCTCGCATGTCTAATGAGATGGATTGTTGGTTGCTGGGGCATTTGTCCCACCCTGTTGATTTAATATTTTTTCATATGATAGTTCTCGAACCGGTTTGTTAGAGAAGACTCCAGAAACTTAAGCTACTGCTGATAAGAGTAGTGCTTCCATCTTTTTAGTTATGCAGGATATTGTATATCGTGCATACTCTGGTTTATTTTGGGTATTTGATGCATTAATTGTATACCTTTTATTTATCTATGATGATAGATAACTTTTGATATTTTGGGTGGCGCAGACACCTTGGCATTATGGTTCAAAACTTTGGGTTCAATTTAGATAATTTGTTAGATGAAGAAATGTTATTCAGTTAAAGTGTTTGTCTTAGAAGTGAATGTCTTTTAATGGCTTAGAGAAGTCTAAAGCCTAATTATGTGCTTGAACTTCTATCAAGGGGTTTTATTTGTTTAACCATGGTAGTCCTTTTAAAATTGAGTTTTTAACTTTTCTATCATGGTTAACACATTTAAAAGATTTATTGCATTTCATTAATCTGATAGTGGTTTAATGGTTATTTGACAAAATGCTTGGTTAATTATCATTATATGGAAAGGCTTTCTACAAGGAGCATCTTAGAAATTCTATGGGGTGTTTTAATTAATGATGGCATCTTTAATGATCTCACTTTTCCTTATATATTGTTTCCATAATATGTCATGCGTGTATCTTCTTGTATTAATCGTTATTACATGGTTTTTACTTCCATACTAGATTTGTGTGGTTTTTTTGGGTATCACTCGCCTATATAAATGATGAAATGCATGGGATGCAAAGTAAAGCAGCTAACTCTCATTCTCAAGAGCTGCATGCAGGATAAGTATTGGTTTGTTTATGGAGGATTTAAGTTTCCAATGCCCTTCAAATATGAGGTGCAATGATCTAGATTCATTTATCTTTTTTTTTAAGGTAAAAGATGTGGTAGAGTGATATTCGTGGGTCATAGGTTGAAAATTTGGGCATGAAACTCAAAGCCAAAGTCAAGAAAGGTAGTGCAAAGTTCGTGTTGTTTTGATATGTTATCTTCACATTGCCAACAACAAGTATGAATCAAACCTCAAATAACTTTTATTATTCCTTGCATTATTTTCATTTCTTACGGTCTCTTTAAACCTTCTTCAAGTTGTCCAATGGTGAGTTCATTGGGTGATCCTACAAGCTTTGAATTTGATCCATAAATCCCTAAAGACAAATTTTTGAAGGAAATGATTATCACCGATAATGAACTGTACAAAAAAAGGGCATCCTATGTAGCCTGATGTATTGTTGTATTCAAACTTGCTTCTCTATTAGCCTAGTTCAAAACTGTCCTATTAATTGCCACATATATCAGCAAATTTTTCTTCCCATCTTTAGCTAAGTGATTCAAATACTTTACTAAGAATTGTGTTGATGGTAGTCAATTATTTATCATAAATTGACCCAATTAAAAGGGTAATTATTTTTTCATGTTGTTAGTCAACTACTTCACTATAATAAATTTTAAGATTAAGGGGCAAAAATGCCCATATACTTTTCTCATATGGGCACTCAGCACCATATACTTTTGATGGGTGCATAAATGCATATGAACATTCAAAAAGAGGGTTAATTTGCCACATCTGTCAAAGCCACCAACGTTGACCGTTAATTGGGAGGAATGTGACCAAAATAAGTGAGATGGATGCGGAATTAGATATAGATGGATGGCATATGTGGCATACGCTAACTAAAGCACGTGAGTTGACTGAATAAAAAAGACATCATACATAAGAAAAATTAAAAATAAACATCATACATGAAATAGATTAAAAACACATCTGAGTAACTAAAAAAGAAAAAGGGATAACGTGGTAGGCGGAGGAAGAAAATTGGAAAGGTAGCTGTATGCGAAAGCTAGGGCATATGTTGTCCTTCTAGAAAAGGGTAACTCAATCAAAGATAAAGGAAATCAAAGAGAGGTTTTGAACACACAAGCCATGAAAGTAAATCAAGGAAGGGTTAGGTAAGTAAAAGTTGCTGACAAAGGAAGTGGAGAAAGCGAAAAAGGAAAGAGTGTGAAATCTGTCATGGAGAGATCCAAGCGCACATGTGGGAAAGATTCCTACTATTGATACGAACCGAAGAAGAAGACAAGACGAAATAACTAGTATGTATCGATTGGGACCCATAATTTGTCTTTTGTCTGCAGTGGGTATTGTGAAATCCCATTGGAGTCCTCAAGCAAATTAGTCATTGATTAAATGTTGTGTGAGTTTTAACTTACATGGATTTGTCATTATAGTGAATGTATGGTTTGTTGATAGTTTTTTTTTATGTTTTAGATTAATGGTGGCAAATGGTGTGCAAGATTCTATGAAAGAGTGTGCGGCTAGGAAAATGAAAGAGATAAAGGGGTTGGGCAAAACGAAATAGTTGTTAAAGAAGGGAATAAGTGGGCTGATGAAATAGAGTTTCTTGATGGATATGAGGACATGGATGTAAATGACAGTGAGGGGCTTAAGGATAGTGATGATAATGATATATTAATTGACAATAAGGATGATTCAAATAATGACGATGAAATCTACCAAGGTGAAAAGGGAAGTTCATACACAGATGAGAGTATGGATTCATATTTTAAAGTGGCAGATGATAAGGGAAGTGACCATGATGATGATGAATTGGGCTCCCATTTGGATGATAGAACTGTAGAAAAAGTTAGAAGGGGTGAGAACTTAGTGGGCTCAGCTGCATGTCCATTCTTTATATTGGGTGTGACCCTTGAAAACAATGAGGATTTAAAGATGGCCTTGAATAGGTATGCAATCAGACATAGGGTTAAGTTGAGAGTTGCCAAAAGTGATAAAAAGTTGATAAAAGTTGTATATCAATAGGGATATCAATTTAAGCTTTATTTAAAGAGCATGAATGTGTAAGAGTGTTTAAAAACCCAAGAGCCTCTGTGAAGTGGCTATTTGAACAATTCAAGGTAAAAGTTCAAGAGGGCCCTCAATTTAAAATTAGTGAGTTGAAAAAAGAGGTAAACCATGATATGAAAGTTAAAGTCAGTATACACAAATGCAAGAGGGCTAAGAGAAAGATCATGCAAGACATGGAAGGGAGCTTCAAAGATGAGTTTAACAAGTTGGAGGCCTACTGTAATGAATTACGCATCTCAAATCCTAGTTCTGATGTGAGTGTAGAGCTATGCAATGATGCATTAGAGCAAGGAGTAAGAGTCTTCCAATGGATTTATGTATGTTTCAATGCACCAAAGGTATATTTAAGCACTACTATTTGATTTCATTTACTACTAATTTCAAACTTAATCAAGAACATCTATTGTGCAGGTGGGTTGGAAAAAGGGTTGTAGACTATTTATTGGAGTATATGGTACTTTCTTAAAAGGAAAGGCAAAAGGGATCTTGTTGACTACCGTGGGTGTCGATGTGAAAGATTCATTATACCCATTGGCATTTTGTTTGACCCAAAAAGAAAATGGTCTCTATTGAGGCTAGTTCTTTGATTGGTTACAGATTTCACTTGATCTTGGTACAAGTGCCACTATGACATTAATGTATGATATGCAGAAGGTAAATGGACAACAATTATCTTCTTTGTAATTTAAAAAGTAATAAATTAACTAACTATTATGACCTGAACATGGGTTGGCCCATGTTGTGGCTTAGGTTCTCCCACACACAAAGCACTGGTTTTGTACCAGACATATATATGCAAATTGGAGCAAAGTTTAGAGAGAAATTGTTATGAAGAAGAAATTTTTTCTTGTGCATGGAGCACATCCCAAGAAGAATTCTTTGATAACATGAAAGGCTTGAAAGCTATAAGTAGTGTAGCAGTTGAGGCAGCATGTTCTTACAATACAAAAATATGGGTAAAAGCCTACTTTACTAGAAGAAGCAAGTGCTAGGCTGTAGACAATACCATTATGAAAATTTGACCTATTGGATAGATGATTGTAGGTTTCTCTTAGTCATTCGGATGTTTGAAGGGATACGACTAAAGATGATAGCCAAGTGGGTAGCTAGTAAGATAAATATAAGGAACTGGAAATGTAATTATAACTCTAAATGTATGGATTTATTTGACACAAATAGAGAATTAGCTGTCAATTGTTGGGTTTACTTCAATAGGGATGAGGCATGTGATGTATATGAAGGACTAGATAGACACAAAGTCAACTTAAGTAGTGATACGTGTACTTGCAACACATGGGATTTAACTGGAATCCTATGCCAACATGCGATATGTGCCATGTATGACACTAAGATTGACCTTATGACAAAGATCTCTTATTACTATCACAAGGACACATACATTGCAAGTTACCATACAAAGTTGCAACCTGTTAGAAGACATAAATTTTAGAACATGGACAAATACCTTCCTTTGCAAACCCTACCAAAGTGTAACTTACCTGGAAGACCTAGGAATAAAAGAATCAGGACTAAAGAATGTGAAAGGAGGAAGAGGAAAGGTGCTGCTATCCAAAAATGGCACAAGTTAGCAATGTGAGACACCCTCTCAATCCAAAGCCACGAGAGGAAGAAAAATTAAGTAAACAAGGTAGTTCTCATAGATGCTCATACTGTAGAAAAGATGTCATAATCGAGCTACTTGTGAAGATGTAATCACCTGTGACATTTTAATTGTTTTCACTTTCCATTCATCTCATTATTGTAATATTGCTCCTTTTCTATTTCAAGCACCATCTTCAATCCACACAGCACATGCCTCAAGCAAATAAGAATAAGAAACAAACTTCTTCACCAAACTCACAATCAAGGCAGCACATTTCCTCTCAATCCACATAGTACATGCATCAAGCAAATAAGAGCAAGCAACAAACTTCTTCACCAAACTCACAATCAAGGTAGCACCTTTCCTCTCAATCCACACAACAATCAATTACCATGAGAATCACACATTCTCATAGCACTAAAGGAGTGGGAAATTGTGTTTACAAGTCTAAATCTACATGTGGAATGGGTATAATAGTTTATGAAAATACTAGGAAGACTATCTACAATGTCAACTTTTTATTTTTTCGTCACTTGTTTCTTATTAAAACCTATGTTGTCTTAGAAAACTTGTGACTCATTATGTGTTTGTGTTTATGTCTACAACTTGATCTAGCATCACGTGATAATTCAAGAGGGTTTTGCTGAAGAATATGTAAGAAATTATTCTAACCCCCAAAAGAAATTTCCAATACCAAATGGGAACCAATAGAGACAATTAAAGAGTGCATCTTCAAATTCGTGTGTAGTAGAGGGTTCTAGGCATATTGAATTTGACCTACAGCCTTTTCATTTTCCTGTTAAGCCATCATGTCTCAAATGGAAAGGCAACCCATATGTTACCACTTCCCAACTGCTAGCACAAAGACAAAAGACTATTTCAAAGAACAAGACGAAGTCCAAGAACACTAAAATATAGGAAGAAATTAGTATTAGTATGAAGTGAGATATTTGTATTTTGTAAAAAGCATGAGGCACACTAATAGCCTTTCTTATTCTACTGAGTATTATGGGCATTATGTGCCTTAGTTGCTTAATTATTTTATAGCCTTTTGGTTATGTTATATGATACTTTTGAAAGGCCATGACTATCAACAAAACTATGTGAACTTGGACTTATTAGTCTAGATAGCAAGCATTGTGTATTCACATCTTACTATAATTAGTAGTCAAAGACAATAGCCATCCTTTTGTACACATGTTTTGCCTACTCCATTTATTTATATTTGAATGTCTTGATCCAATTTTCTTTACTCCCTTTATTTATATATAAATTCCACCTGACTTTGGTTAATGAATCTGTGAAATATTTCATTACTTACTTGCAAAGTAAAACCTTGAAAAGAAAAATGTATTCAATATATTTCATCTAATTCTAGTTAATGAATTTGTGATATATTATTAGTCTTGATTGCATGGAGAGATGTGAGAAAACAAATGTGACAGTTTCTTCAAACTCCTAAATCCTCTTCTTTGTTCACCATCTCACTTGCTTCCTTTTTCTACGGGCTTGTGAGTGTAAAGCCAGGCACATATCAAATAATATATTGCAAACTTCCTAATTAGTAATCAAGACAATTTAATATGAGACAAGTAAAAACATTAACATTAGCATGTAATTAATTAATATATTAAGGGCTACCAAATGTACATGTCAAGATCATATTAGCATCTAATTATACTCTTGCTAAAATAGACAATAGAGTTGTCCTCATTATGAAATAGAGCTACATCGATTCTCTCTTTTCAATGTTACCGAAATAGAGCAACCCCTCAAATTCACATAAAGCAACCAAATCCATGTCAGTACCAACATACACTACAAAAAATTTGACTTTCAGCGGCGACAAAAGTCGCCACTAAAAGTCTTAAAGTTGTCGCTGAAGAGTTTCAGAAGTCAACTGTTGCAACTGTCGCTAAAAGTATTAGCTAAAAGTATATTATCAAGTAAGTCTAATTGTCTTAAGATGGCAAGTCCCCACTGATGCTACTTTCAGTGGTGACTTATTTGGTCACCGCTGATGCTACTTTTGGCCATGACAAAAGGTCACCGCTGAAGCTACTTTCAAGGGCGACAAAATGTCGCCACTGAAGCTTCTTTTGGCAATGACAAATGGTCACCACTGATAGTATTTTTAGTAGCAACAAAATGTCACCACCAATGTTATTGAAAAAAATTTATTCAAATTTTATTAAAATTAAAACATCTAACATGATTTAAAACATTAAAATAAAATAATAAATAACACAAATTGAAACATATAACATATGTAGAACTAATAATGTATTAAACAAAATATTTACACAATTCTTCACAATCATCAAAGTAATTACAAAAACTATCCACTTGAAAGATGAAAATAATTTAAAAAATTGCTCCAACAAATCCCT
>JBAGKO010000008.1:11234948-11249129 GCA_037177275.1 Acacia concinna
TCATTTATGAGTAGCTCAAAGTTGGGATACTTTAAGTGGGGAATTGGATTGTAACTTGTAAGGGGGAGTGATCTCTTAAAGTGTCAATCGAGCCTGTACTGTGGCGCCAAGAGCTCGTTGAAATCTTTAGGAATAGTGAAACTCAGTAGGTACTGAAAACTGGACGTAGGTCACGAGTTTGGACCGAACCAGTACGTATTTGTGTCTTTCAAAGAAAATTTGTAAACACCCAATTCACCCCCTCTTGGGTGTAAAGCCTGCCTCAACACTATCTAGATTCTATAATTTTTCATGATAATAGATGGCATGCTAAGCTTCGTTTTGATTAAAAAAACATAGGAATTGGAATTTCATGAGCAACGTTATGAATTTTAAAAGTTGAGATTAAAACAGGGAAAAATTGTTTTACCAAAAAGATAGAGTTGGATTATGTACAATTATGGCATTGATCCATACAAAAGTATGCATGAGACCATTTTTCCCCTATAAAGCCTTCAAAGGCTTGTTGTAGAACTTAAAAGCACGTTATTTGGATTTTTCTACATTTAATTACAATTTTTCAAAGTTCGTCCAGAAATCTGTTTTGGTAATGAACAATACTCATTGGAAACAAAATTTTCAGTTTTAAGTTTCTATGTTATCCCCAACCTAATGTGACTTCAATGGACGCTAAATGGCCTGAAAAATGGTCTATACGTAAGGTGTGACAAACCATTTGAAAATCAAGAGCCAAATTTGTCAAATTCTCAAGTTTTTAAGATTCTCAAGCCTGGAGTTCCTATTTGGCCTTTGAGGTTTTATCCTATAGAGAAGAGCGATTTGCATCAAATTATATGGGTATGTCTTTTCTCAGATGATTGTCTACAAGTTTGGAAACTGGTCCCACTTTGCTTCACGAGAGTGTAAGCTGTTGGCATTAATTATTAACGAGAAGCAAAACTTGGGTGATATGTTGTCTTCTAAGATCAAGAGGTATCACACGATGAGAAGATAAACCACGTGGGTTCCTTTTCCTCACATTGTTTCATTGATCCTGAAGACTAACAAGATATGGTATCTTGACCCCAGTGACATTATTGAGAGATTGGATCACTTTGATAGCTCACATATCACCAACATAGGGATTGAGTTGCTTCTTAACGGCATATAGGCTACTTACTCCATGAAGCATAAGAAGATTACTCATCCATCTCAGTCAGTGCCTCAGTCTGTTCCTCAAGCCTCACATCGTGTACATAATGATGAGACCGAGTCATCTGCTCCTTTGCCTTAACCTCAATTTGCAGAGCCATCTTTTCAGGCTTTTATCAGAGACACTATTCAAGTCGAGCTTGCTCCTCTACAGGCTCAAGTTGATCTACTGGTTCAGAATGCCAATGAATAGAACAAGGCCTTGATTGCCATGTCGGCAACTTTGATGATGTTTGCCACCACTATGGATAACATGTGTGGTACTATTATGGGACCTACCTTCCAGATTCACACACCTTCACCTATACCATCTCCTCATGCCTCACCTTGACCTTTTAATATTATCTTCTCTATTACTGATCTTGATACTTCTCACCCTTTCCATGTTCCAATAGACACCTCTTATGTGCCAGCCTCTAATACACCTCGTACTAGTAGCATCCTACCTACATTTTAGCCTATTCCTACTTCTGATCCTCACACTCAACTATTATCTAACCCTGTAATTTAGCTTGCCTCACACTTTCCATCACCTGCATCTTCTCACCACTCTTCTCAAGATGAAGAGATTGTGGTTGAGTTACCCCACCTTCCCTCACCTTCATAGCCTGCTCCTCCTACATCACCCCAGATACCAACTCTTGACCTTCTTGACCATGTACCCTCTGGTGGTTTTGACACCACTTCTACTGTTATTGCTACCTTAACATCTCTCGTGGATCTATGATAGATTTGTTGCTCCTGATGAAAATGACAAAAAGGGGGAGAGTAGTAGTCATTCTAGCCCTCCACCTCAGGCACCATAGAGACTGAATGAGCCTAGCCTTTCACCTTCATCTAGTCCTTAAGTCATGAGCTTTTACTTATCTATGAGCTTTTTGTTGTTATCTTTTGTTGTGTTTATATTTGATATGATAATCCTAACCCAAAGTCTTATGTATGACAATTCTGATCTTGAATGGCATTTAGTTTAGCTTGCTACTATTTTTAGCTATGCATTCATGCTAATTCTGATGTGATCATTTTGAGAATTATATGGTTTGGCTAATTGATAACTTGTTTAGCATTTTGATAACTTATAATTATGTTTGATTCTTTAATGACTAAGCTTTGTCATCACCAAAAAGAGAGAGAATGTTATATCCCATGTTTTAATGATAACCAAACTTGTCATAAAAAGGAAATATGAGAAGAAACAAGTGCAATGAATTGTTTTGATTAACAATAGATTAAAAAGCATTTTAAAAGAGATTAACCTTAGTTAAGACTTTAAGAAATTGTTGTTTAATGTTTCACTATTAAGGTTTGCAGTCAAACCTCACTATAATAGGAGGTTTCACTACAAACCTTGAGGCACCAGTGACGTTCGATCAAACCAAAAGGTTGGCCAGAAACCTCGTTGTTGGCGAGGTTTTATGCAACCTCAAGGTTTCGATGAAACCTCCCAAAACAACAAAGTTTGGTCAAAAAACTCGCTATTGAAGCAAGTTTTAGAGAAAACCTCACTGGTCAATTAAAGTAAGACAAACCTTGAGGTTTGGCAAATCTCACTAGTTCAGCCAGTTTTCTTCTATAAACTCCCTATTAAATCACAAACCTCGCTGACTAAGACAATGTAAACAATACCTTAAGGGAATTACTCAACCTCAAGATTGGTGAGTTAAATTTACACTTTTGAATTCAAAGTTGCTATGAGAATTTAATGAAAACTCAATACCTCAAGATATTCTTCAAACCTCAAGGTTATAAATATCCTCATGAAGCGAATTATTGGTTTCAAACCTTAAGTTCAAATGACAACCTCAAAGTTACCCATTTATTCAGTTTGAAACCTTGACTAAATTTGTGACCTCAAGGTAATATCTATCTTGTGAAAACCTCAAGGATATGTTGTTATACAATCGTGTTCTATAAAAATATTTAAAAACCTCAAGTATATTGATAAACTCTGAAATTCCCAAATTACTTCGGGGGATTCTCCAAACCTCAAGGTTATTTTGAAATTCTAGAAAACTGAAAACATGGCATCATAATGTGATTTTCATATTGAATTGTTCATTGAATTTTTTGATACTAACCCTTTCATATGACTTTTCTTATGCATTAGAACAAATTGAAATCATAAAAAATGCCACATAAGCTCAAATTACCATAAAGTATTCCATATGTCAGAAGCATTTAATGAAGGCTCAAATTAGGTAAAATACACTGGAAGGACATTCTCTCTGCTCAACGGCTATATCCTTATACTTAAAAGAGGAATTCCTCCTGCCTCTCAGTAGCTATAATCGAGGAGAGTGAAGCTATGCCAACAGAAACTTAAATACTCTTAATGGTTATCATCCTTGGAGACAATATAAATCAGAATATTTAAGACAACAACAACCAACTAAATAGAAATTGATTGAGTTATTGTTGCATTAATGTCAGGTTTAAATACATAGTATTCATTGTTCTTCAATGTTTATATACATTCATTCTATGAGAGAGTTGTTCATCAAGATATTCAAATTTGTTTAAGAATTACTCAAGGTAGAGGGACCTTAAGTTGGGGGCTTGAACTACACACTGTAAGGGGGAGTGTCTCTTGCGTGGTGTACGAAAGCGTGTATTGAGGCACCAAGAGCCCACTGAAATATTGGATAATAGTGGAAACTCAGAGAGACTTCAAGTAATTAGACGTAGGTTGAAGAGTTAGACTAAACCAATATAAATCGTGTTATCGATATAGCAATTTATTCTCTTCCCCTAAATTATTTCATTGGATTCAATTATTGTTCTTGAAATTTTTATTATCATCCAATTCACCTCCCTCCTAGATGAAAAGTTTGCGCTAACAAAATTCAGTTGTTAGACGTCACTCATGAACTTGTCAAAACAAGAACATAGAGTTGTCAGTTGACGCTCATTGATTTGTCAATGCAATTCCCTTATTGTATATATATATTTTGTTGTGTTTATATACTGTGGTTCATATGCATGTTACGGACAACTTATAATATTGTAGTATGTATGGATATATTACTTTGACATTGAATTACATATTACTTGAATATATTGCCAAGTGATGAACTTGTAAATGAACACACATTGAATTGTTAATAAATGTTCGTGGAGTTGTCAATATACGCACATGGAGTTATCAATTGAAATATCAGTTATAGTTGTTAATAAGTGCACATGGATTAGGAGGTCAGAATACATTCTATGAAATTGCACATGGACTTGTCAGTGTGTGCCTATAGAGTTGTCAGTGCAATGCCCTGTGATCATCTCTATAAGCTATACAAATTGGTAAAATGAGAAGAGGATATGAACATTAATTGCTACTAATAACACCCATTTAAATACAAATGTCGCCATAATCTTTGTTCACCGATATTTAAATTTAAATTCCATTGATATGATTAGCATTAAAAAAGTTACAAAATAACTATTTTCAACAGTCACAAGTTAGTCCTAATTGGCTCTCTTCCTCACATTGTTTCCTTCTACCAAAGCCAGCACTTTATCATGTTCGGTGTTTTTTGGATGCTATAGAGGAGATAAGTATTGATCGAGAGTTCAGGAGGCAATGCCATGAGTGAAACAGAACTTATTACTAGTTTGGACAAACCAACATAACATACACATACCTAATAGCTAATTAAAATGAACACTGCCAATGTGATGAGAAAAAGCAGATGAGACGGCTGGTTCTGGCAACGCCAAGTAACAATATGAAATACATTTCATTGTTCACGAACTGAGGAGGGAAGGAAAAATATTTGCATTAGCAAGCAGTTCTACAATCCATTAGCACCTCCAGTTGTCCTTCTACTTCCTAATATCTCTTAAAGCTTCAACAAGAGACTTGCACCCCACCCTCTTCTGAAACGATTGACATTTTAAATATCATTTATGCCTTTAAATGTCAAACTATTAGGATTTAGGAAGACCAAAGCAATGAAAGACTATGATAAGTAAGGATTATTATGAAAAGCTGTGTTAAATAGGAAAAACATCTATTCCATTTCTTATTTCTAGGGGGAAAAATCTTTCTTCTTATTTTTCGTCAAAGGGGATTGGAATCAAGATGGTAATGTGACAAACCTGAAGCTCAGGTAGATCGACCCTTTTGAATGGATTGGTTTCCATCTCCTCCTCAATGGTTGAGGGAATAGTCGGTTGCCCAGCTTGACGTTGATTCTAAGCCCATGTTAATTTTTGTTGTGTTCTCAAGTTGTCTGGCTCAACAGTCAAAGCAAACTGCAAGTTCTTTACTATGTACTTAAGACAAAAAACAAATTTAAACTCTAATGCTTATGAACATTGCAAGAATGCTTATAATACTATAAATAAGCAGGAAAAAAAATCATGCAAGTTATTTTTGGAGTGTATCAAAAACTGCAGCACCATAAAATATAACAAAACATCCTATGGTCACCCTTTTCTTCCATTTAAATTAGCAACTCCATATATTTTTGCATCAAAATAAATCATTCCTTTCATCTCCTTATACTAATGAGAAAATCAACTTCACTCTTTCTTCTGAGAGAATTGATGCAACATGGTTCAAAAAATATCTTAAGTTTGAAAGGTTACTAACAGATTGAGCATGTATATTGTATTCAATAGGTCAGCCTCATATATGCCAAATAACTAGTTGCAGCAAAAACAAATACCAACATTCAACCCAATTACATTAATTAAGAATTTCGAAATACATTTTCCATTGTAGCAGAAAACCAAAAATAAACCACAGTAATTTTCTTCTCGCATCAAACCCAAAAAAAAAAAAACACATAATCTCCTACTTATCTCAAATGCAGCAAAAATAGTTCACAACATTTCAGCCAGCAATCAAAACATTGAATGCACATTTTACAGGGATTAAGCTATAAGGATCTCACTTTGTAAAGTGAACTTACTCTTCAACTCCAAGGCGATGACGCTGCCCTCCAACTCTCAAGCTCTCACAACCCGCAGCAATGAAGGTTCTGTCACTCTCTTAGGCTAGCTCGCGACTTCAGCATATGAGAATAGAGATCTGTTAGGGTTTCGAACCGAAGCCTCTCACTTCCACTATTTCGAGTCATGATGTGATGAAGATGGGGAAGAGAGGGATGAGAATAGCAATAGGGAAGAGAGGGATTCCTTGCCTCACTAATGGAGACGGCCAAGAGACAGTTCAAACCCATGCCTCTCACTTCCACACTCTCGGCTCGCGATGTGATGAAGACAGGGAAAAGACGGAATCCTTGGCTCACTGATGAAGACGAGCAAGAGACAATTGGAACTAAAGCCTCTCACTGCCACCCACTTAGGTAGCCATGTGATGAAGACAGGGAAGAGGGATGTGATGAAGATGGGGAACAGGGGAAGAGCGGGAAGATTCAATGAAGAAGGGTAAGAGATATGTTAACTGATTTCAAAAATTATTCTTTAAGAGCATTATGAACTTTTTACGGCTGCAATAAATTGTAAAAAAATTCTACAAACAAATACGCTATTTCACATAATCATTTAATTATATTTTTTTATTATTAAGGACTTAATCACAATTTTTTTTTCTTTTCAACTTATTTTTGTATTTGATGTATGTTAGGTGAAGTTACAGATAAATACGAATATACGATGGATGCACAAATCAGCCTTTCTATATTGTTAAATCTATAATTATTTTCTTAAATTCTCCCAAACTTTTCATTGGGTAAAGGTGAAATTTACACGCTGGCCTAAAAAGAGTTGAAATTCACCCATAAATTCTTATCTTATGTGTGCTAAATACCATAAACTTCTTTTAAACACAAAAGTTATCATAAAGTTTTCAAAATGATTAAATAATGTCAAGGCAATTAAGTTAGTTGATGTTAATCTTTATTGTTTAGAAATTGTGTCAACCAATTAAGAGAATATTAAATGGTGTAAAAATGCACATAAATTTTCTAATTTTGTGCAAAAGTATCACCGCCATGTAGTTAACCAACAACGATTGTTTAACAAAAATAGTCCCCACATGTTACAAGCTAAGCATTTTGGCTTCCAACGGCCTTACCAAAAAAACTTTAATGGTACTAATGAATAAGCATGACTGATTATCATAACTAAAAAGACATTCGAACTTGCTATTTACCTCAATTGTCTTGTTGTAACTGGTGTATCTAATGTATATTACATTGGTCTCTTGAGGAATTAGTGTAGAAGCCAAAAGTCACAGATCCTACAAAACTGTCATTAGTCACACTTTCTGCACCATCTCATTTACAACCTATGTATCTGTGGTGATGTAAAAATGACATTTTGCACTAATGTAAATAATCTATTTTGTCGTGATAATGCAAAATATTATAAGATAATTAAGTGACAAACAAGCTAATAAAATGAATATTGTTTGAATACTAGTTGTCTTAATATTTATAAATTAATTATAAAACTCTTACATTTAACAACGTAACATTGTTGGAAGTAATAAATGAGAAAGCATTGCAAGATCTTGGTGGATAATCATGTGTGATGTTAACTGGGAAACCCTTCAATATAATGAATATATTTTGGTTATAAACCCTTTTATTACGAGTTTGCAGATCCAACTGCAACAATGTTACCCTCCCAAAGGTTGGTAATTGGATTTTCTTCATCTACAGTATATTCATTCAGTTACGTAAAAAAAAAAGAAAAAAGATAAAAGATGTGTCTATGGACTATATGGATTACTTGGGTTATGATCACCATACTGTTCTACTCTCTTCCAAACTGCATTATTTAGTCACAGACAAATCGATTAATCTAAAAATTAGTACGATCAAAGGGCTAACTTTTTCAAAAAAAAAAAAAAAAAAGAGCATATAAATACATTATTATTTTTTGGTAACATACATAAATTATTATTGGCACTTTGGTCCCTTAAACGCATAACCTAAAAGTTTGATTATTGTTACTGTAGTATATTGTATTTTTTTTTTTGGAATAAATATCAACGTGTTATTAAGCTAGATGACATTTTAATAGAAAAGCAATTCATTTTTAAGAAATAATTTCACCAATTCTCATTAGCTAATGTACGCTAACATATTTCTTTTATTTTTGTTTTCGTAATTATTTAATGCATGCTTAAGCATAAATATATATACACTTTTTTTTTGCCCGAAATACACACACATGTAGCTGATGATAATAGATGGTTGTTAATTAATATTCAGGCTTTGTCCAAAAAAAAAATTAATATTCAGGCGAACAAATTGATAATTATTGAAAACAAATAAAGTCTAGTCGCTGCTGATTTCGCTAACAGTATCCATCAAAAATAGCAAAAAGTATAGTCCTCGTCATGACGACGGACTGCATCTGCATGCAAATTCAAAGGCTCTCCGGAAGTTTCTGAGGGAACAGAAGACACACAAGCACATTCTCACACAAAGGAGAAAGAAAATGAAGGACTTGGTCAATATCTCACTCTCCATTATCTCCTACGATCGATCAATATCCCTTTCCTCACATTATCTCTTTCTTCGATTCAATGCCATCTTCAATCTTTGTGCTAATTTCTGCAGGCTAATTAGATCTATTTGTGGTCATTTGTGCCATGTGCCAAAAACCCCTTTGCTGATCGATGAGATCAATCATCATCAATGGCACTTCGTGGTACAACTTATTGTAGTTCATGTTTTCCAGTTACCATATTGATTCTTCTTGGCGTTAATGTTCCCTCCTGTTTTGGTTCTTCAGAACCAGAATTGCTGCTCAAGTTCAGGGACTCGTTGCAATACGAAAACAACACTGTGTTTTCCACTTGGAATACGTCTATCTCGCCGCCGTGTTCCGGTGATCGTCCCAATTGGGTTGGAGTTCTTTGTAGTACGGAAGGCAAAATCTCGGGCTTGATACTTGAGAATATGGGATTGAAAGGTCTGATTGATGTGGACGCCCTTCAACAGTTGCCTAGTCTTAGAACCCTAAGCTTCAATAACAATAATTTCAATATTACTTGGCCAAAACTGAACAAGCTCTATCCTCTCAAGACCTTTTATATTTCGAATAATAAGTTTTACGGAGAGATTCCTGCTAGGAGTTTTCAGAGTATGAATTGGTTGAAGAAAGTTCATTTGGCGAATAATCAGTTCTCTGGTGAAATTCCCGCTTCATTGGCCATGTTACCTAGGCTTATAGAGCTGAGACTAGAGGGAAACAAATTCAACCGCCGAATTCCCAACTTTCTGCAGAAGAACTTGAAATCTTTTAGCGTGGCAAACAACCAGTTGCAAGGTAAAATACCTGCCAGCCTTAGTCAACTTCCCGTCTCATCCTTCTCCGGTAAGTCTATACCTCACTTCCTTATCCAATTCCCACAACACATTTGCTTGAATAATTTATCAGGGAAGGATACTTTACGAGTTTTTAACTGTTGTATTCTTGTGAGTTTGGAGATTGAGTGATACAAAGAATGAAACCGTGTATGGGGGCTACTTCAATTTTGTCTTGACTTTGGGTTATGTTCGTCCTGTCTTTTATATAAAATTGGTCTACTATATGTGCAAAAACCTGGAGAGAAGCTTGACCAGTTTTTCTCACGCTCAACTTTTGCTCCCTCTCTTTGAAAACTTTACTATAATAATCATCTCAAAATACTTGCGTTGTCCTGTTTCTTGAGGAGTACGGCTGCCTTGTATAAATACGATCACCTTGTGCCTCTTTATTTCAGGTTTGGGTTATGGCCAAATGGCTATGATCTTTCACAAAATAGGCATTTTTATGTGCATATGGATGCATCAGAATAAAAAACTTGGACATCCTCTCACGCAATTTTTTGAAGTGTTTTTTCTTTTTGTTACTTCCCTTTGAACTTCTTTGAAACTTGAACGATAAAAAAATTTAGAAGATATAGACTTCATCAATTATGTCAAATATGTACATTGTCATGTTTCTTGAGGAACAAGGCTGCTTGTCATGTTTCTTGAGGAACAAGGCTGCTGCATTGTCCTTTCTTGCACCAAATTCTATGGGTTCATTAATATTCGTGAGTTTCAATCAAATTCTTGCTGAGGACACCCAAATTAAATATTACATAAAGTTGACTTACACTTGTGCCATATTTACTTATACGAAATTTAATTAAAGGGATATTCAAACTTTTGTCGATGAGTAGGCAATGAAGGCTTATGTGGAACTCCAATGACAGCATGTCATACATCCAAAAGCCCCTCAATTATCACTGTTTTGTTGATTGCCATAGCAGTGGGCGTGGCAGTAATGATCATAGGATTACTAATCTTTCTCCTTCGTTGGAGAAAAAGACAGCGAACGGCAGTATCGGTGGAGATTCCACAATCAAATCAGATAAGGAGGACTCGTTTTAAGGAAGCAGATGAAGTAAGTAATCACTCAAGAACATCACAGATTTCCAACCATAGCAGAAGACCAGAGAACATGAAGTTGTGCTTTGTGAGAAAAGACAGAGAGAGATTTGATTTTCTTGAGTTACTAAGAGCTTCAGCTGAAGTTTTGGGCAGTGGAAACTTCAGTTCTTCATATAAGGCTGCTTTGTTGAATGGCTCAATGATGGTGGTGAAGAGGTTTAAGCAAATGAGCAATGTTGGAAAGGAAGAGTTTCAGGAACACATGAGGAGGATTGGAAGGTTGGACCACCCTAATTTGCTTCCTCTAGTAGCTTACTACTACAGAAAGGATGAGAAACTGTTGGTTACAGACTATGTTCAAAATGGTAGCTTGGCAGTTCACCTTCATGGTACGTATGTAACTATGTATCTATCCTTTCAATAAAAAATGCATCCCTATACATATATATACAATACATACATATATATACATATATATATATATAACATTTAAAGTTTAAACATCTTTAAATTGACCTTTTCGATCTTTGTCTGAAATGCTACAAAGCAGGTTATAAGCTTACAAAAAAAGAAACTGTATTAATCCTTAAAATGTAAATGATCATTAACATTTATTTTGAGTTGAAAACTGTAGTTTTCATTTTCTACTGATCTTCATGCATTAATTTGTTGACCCGCGGGTATGCGCACACACTATTTTTAGTAGTTATTCCAAATTTTTTAAAATTTGTTGAATCTGATGGATGAACACTTGTCTATGCAATGTAAGAATGCATTTTATATCCATATAATCAGTCATTAAACCTGCAAGCAAAATGCTTAACCTGTTTGCTTTTGTTTGTTTGTTTTAGGACCCCATGAAATAGGAAAGGCAAGCCTTGATTGGCCAACACGGTTGAAGATTGTGAAAGGAATCACAAAATGTCTTGAATATCTCTACAAGGAACTGCCATGCCTAATTGCACCCCACGGACATCTTAAATCTTCAAATGTTCTCCTTACTCAGTCTAATGAGCCTCTTTTAATAGACTACGGCTTAAGTCCAGTAATAAACCAAGATCTTGCTCAGGACATGTTGGTCATTTATCAGTCCCCTGAGTATAAACAAGAGGGTCAGATTACAAAGAAGACCGATGTATGGAGTCTTGGGGTACTAATTTTGGAGATATTGAGTGGGAGATGTGAAGGTAAAGGAGAGATGGATTTGGTTAGTTGGGTGAAATGTTTGGAGCCAGAAGATTGGAGCAGTGAGGTTTTGGATAAAGAAATGGGAGGAACAAGGAACAGTGAAGGGGAGATAGCGAAGCTTTTGAGGATTGCGCTGTGTTGTTGTGAAGATGTTAATAACAGACTGGATTTGAAAGAAGTGGTTGAGAAAATTCAAGAAGTGAGGGAGAGGGAACACGATGATGATTTCTATTCATATGCTAGTGAAGCTGAAACTCATCACTCTTCAACCACAATGTCTGATGAAATCAATTTCCCCTTTAATGCTTGAATCTTGGGAGTTAAAATGGCTTCTCTATCTTGCTTTACCAAGCTATGCAATATGCATGCATCCTCTCGTAACCCCTGATCGTATTCGGATCATCATCTCAATTGTTCAAGCAACGAGGGAGAGAGGGATGGGGAGAACAAGACTCAAAAGGGTCCATACTGAAACGCAAGTATGTTTGGATCTTCTAACTTAAGGTAAAAAGAGGATAGAACACATGACGATATCAAGTGTCCATCTCTCTCTCTTTACTTTTTAAAACATTAGGTTCTCAGATTATCAAAAAAAAAAAAAAAACATTAGGTTCTCATACTTCAAGAGATTGTTGCTTGGTATGCCCTACCTATAGTTATATTGCTCTCTTCGCTTGAATAATGAAGTGAAATTAAAATTACTGGTCTGTGTTTCATTTTATTGTACTAAATCTCTTGAAGATAAGTGAGAGGTGAGACTTATGTGGAACCCATATGAATACGTGGGCCCTATTATTTTTTATGCACCCATCACTCGAGCAGTTGAAAACTTGAGAAGATTTCAATTATATGATATGTATACATCATCACGAGTTGCATTTCGAGTCATCAAACATATTCTGACACGTACTGCACAAAACTGATGTACGTGTATGTAAATAAACTAGTTGTTTGTTTCCTCTAGAGCCATCTTTTTCTGATCCTAGGGGAAATGGGAAATTATTTAGTGTTTGTTTAGAATAAAAATTGTAAAAGTGGCTTTTAAAAAAATAAAATTAAATAATTTAATTTATGTTTGAAATAAAGATAATAGAAGTTACTTATATAAAAATAAAGTTTGTTTGGTTAAAATTTTCAAAAGTAACTTTTGTTAGAAAATAATTGAAAATGACATGACAATTATAAGAGAAAAATGAAAAATAAATTTTCAGGAAAGTTAAAAAAAAGAAGAAGCTAAAAACATATAATTAATATTATGATTAAATGATTTTTTAGAATTCTCCAAAAAAGTCAACTAGGTTTTATATATTTAATTAACAATAAATTTTAATGCTTTAAAGTAATATAATTAGCTTTCTTAGAATTCTTTAAAAAGTCAACTAGATCTTATAATTAGGACCAGAGGAACTAAATTATGATATAAAAAATTCACTCAAACACCCACACTCCCAATTAAATGAAGAAGCACCATTTTAGTGTTTATAGGACATTGTATGTGTAACATTCAAAATTTTTATAGGCCGAAAAAGGGGTATTCTGGTCAAAATAGTATTTTTCAACTAGACCAAGGGTCGTACCTTGATATATTTTTAGGCCTAGATGAGATATTTCGAATGAACAAAGGGCCTTAGTATATAGAGAACTAAAATATCTCACAACAATTGAAGTAAAATTTGGGGAATGACCACTTTGCAAAGAGAAAAAGTTCCACAAAGATTCGGGTCAAAATGCAAATAGGTTTGAAGTCCCCGAAAGCTCCCATAATGGTCTAGCATATAGTATATGACATCCAAAACAATGTAAAGTGATTAGAATAATTTTTGGAGGTTCAAGGAAAATTTTTGGGATTTGCAAATATTTTGGCCGAACCGGGTCTTCAATCATAGCAGATATTTAAGGACCTCAATGTTCTGGAAAAGGACTTGGGAAAATTTGTATGCTATTTTGGAATAATTATAAAGTTAGTAAGAGGCCAAGAAAAAGTTTAAAAATATCAGCTGAAATTGTTGAAATCGGCTAATCGCCGGAAAAATGGACTTTTTGAGAAATTTATTTTGTGAGTTTTAGACATCCTAAAATTACAAAGCTTTAACATTAGCCTTCTGATATTTTTAGGGATTTAATGTGAGTCTTTTAGAATTTTTGGATTACTACAAAATTCTCTAGAATTTCTCAATTTTTCAGACCGATCAGACGGAATTATTGATATATTTTGAAACTGATAGACCCCTTGGGCCCCAAAAAAACGTGGCTGGACTTGCCTTAATCAAGAAGGCAAATTTTTCATGAGATATTTTGGAATTGTGTGGAAGGGGCACATGTCAATAAAGTGAAAAACTTTTCGGGAAAAATACACCTAAAAACCCAATAAATATTTGCACTTGGACCCCTCTTCCTTCCCTATAAATACCCATAACCTTTCCTTCATTTTTTTCATCCCTGAAACGTGCTCCCATCTTCTCTTAAG
>JBAGKO010000008.1:11254024-11290535 GCA_037177275.1 Acacia concinna
ATTCATCAATCAATTGTCATTCGTACATGTTCATTAGCCTTACTTATATAGGCTAAGTACACAATTGCCTTGCTTGCTGCCTACTCTAATTCTTATTGGGCTAATTCTTATTGGGCCTAACCTAATACATTTGGGCCTATTAAATCCTAATCCCTAATTAACATATTATTAATAGACTATTGGATTATTAGGGATTCATATTATATTTACATAACACATAGCAAGAGGGTCATAAGTCCAAAATGCATTTTTAATGGTTTTCAGCCAAGATAAACCCAAATTAATGTCATAGGTATTTAATTTCGTGACCCTTAAATCACAAATGAACTCTAGGCCTTGCATTCGCCATTTAAAGCCCTTCCACCAACCATAAATCTGAAGTGTTCTACCTCCTGCAACCTGAACAAATGAGGTTTCAGTTCCAGTATCATGCCAACCCAATCTCCTTGCAAGATTTAAGTCAAGAAAATCTGATGTACTCCCATTGTCTATCAGAATTTGCACATTTTTTCTACCCAATAAGCCTGAAATTCACATATCAATATTTGACTCATCTCCATTGATGGCATGAAGAGAGATTAGGGGAGTTGAATCATCCCCTTTAGATACTTGCTCAATTTCTGGACTTAAAGGAGGTTCTGGTCCATCTTCAAGTTTTGTGAAATGGAGTTGCATTTTTTGTCTTTGTGGGCATTTATGATCCTGTAATATTTTTCATGACAAAAGAAACATAAATTTTTAGCCCTATGCTTGGCTTTTGCTTCAGCTGAAAGAGTGCATTTTGTTCTGTTTCCATTTTGCTGAGAAGAAGCATTGTTATGCACCCCTGAAGAGGGATTTTATTTGCTGTCTGGGCCCCACCATTAACCAGGGCATTTTTGTAATTTCCTGGAACAGCAGACCCATTTGATTATTAGAAACAGAGGAAGACCCTGATGTATTGTTCGAAACAGAGGAAGCGTCACGAAGCATACGGGGTCGGAACATGCAAACTGGACCAGCAATCTCTTCGTTGATAAGTGAAAGGTAAGCAACAACTAGAAGATCTTCAGACAAGTCGATCTTGGCCGAGCATGTATCAAAGCGAGAATTAAACTCCTGCAATGTTCCCCATTGGTGAAGACGGAGGAGGTCCCCCATCGGCGACTCGTAAAGTGGTTTGAAGCTCTCTTTCAATTCCTCGGCATATTCTGGCCATGTCGGAATATTCGCTTCCCACCGTTCCACTGCCAAGCATCATTATTAAGGTGTATGCTGGCTATTTTAACTCAAGCTTCATCGGGTGTGCCATCAAGTTCAAAAAATCTCTCACAACGTAGAATCCACAATGTCATGTCACTCTAAGAGAATTTTGGAAAATCCATCTTGGTGTATTGGAAAGTCCTTTGGCAGCCATTCTCATCCTGTTGGTGACGGATGATCTCATGATGGCCATTTCTTGGCCGTTCTTGCTGGATAGTAAGGTTCGTCAACGCACCTCGAATTGCTTCTACTGATGCCGCAAGTGTTTGGAACTGGATCGAAATCCCTTCAATACGTTCTTGCAATCCCAGATTCTGCTCTAGGAGGTGGAAACAATTTGAGGTACCGACCGAAGGATGCAACTGTCCCTTCAATTGTCTGGAACCGTTCTTCCAATTCTCGGGTGCGCGTTTTTGACATCATGAAGAGTTGCAGGAGAAAGTATGTAAATCTTGCCAAGAACTGTTAGCTTTGGATATCACTTGTTATGATATTGGTAGAAAAATTAAGAAAAGAGTAGAAGAGAAGATAAACAGAGGTAGAGACAGAAGAATTCCGGTAATCTTTATTGATGCTTTTCTGTAATTGTGAAACTGAACAACAAAACTAATGAACTGCCCATAATGACAATAGGGATATGTATTTATAGCCTAATCCCCTCTCATTAGTTGTTAATGACAGTTAGTAGTAGACTCTTATCTCTTAATGGTCTAATAATCCGGCCCATAGTATACTAATGGCCCAATTAATATACTAATCCTAATTAGGGCTAGACAAGGGAAATTAAAAGAGGAATTAGGGATTTAGGGAATTATTGATGATATCATATCACATTGTGTATTGGTTTAATGATCAGTGTTGATCCAATGCATCTAGTGCAAAGTATACTCTTGTACTTGATTTTCTTTGTGTTTGTATGCATAAAAATATAATGTTTTTATTTGAATGTTAACTGATTAGTGATTAGTAGCTGTTATATTCCGAATATTAAAAGTGAATGTTGTTTCTATAATAGAAGCTTCTCCCTTGAGTATTGACATTTATTAATTTTGTCATGTCCTGGATTCTTTTACTAGGCTGCACTAATAAGATGTAAAATTTCAGAAATCTTAAATTAATTGTTTTGTGTTGATGTCCATACTTTAAGGGTCAGTTTGGGGGTGTTGTGGCACTCCCAAAAGCTCAGTTGCTGTTAATGCTTTGAACAGTCATTGTTTAGGTTGTATAAATATGATGCTTGGTAACATCTCTGCAAAAGCCTACAATACAGCTGGGTTGATTGATAAGATCCTTGGTAATAGTATATAGAAGTTGCTCTGAACATGAATTATGACAATAATATATGCTCAAAAGACCTTTTAAACTGCGCTGTAAAAATTGAATTGCATATTTCTGGGGCAATACGATTCCTGGAATTACGACGAGTGGAAGATATGAGTGAGATTTGTGTGCATGGTAGCATTTTGCACCTAGGGTTGTAGTAGTGATGAAAAGTTGGAAGCACTTTGTTTTTTGACGAGAGAACTTTTCATAAAGTAATGAACATATGTCAAGGGTATATATTGGGTGGAATCTAATTTGATTAAAATGTTTCTTTGGGGATTTAACTTTGTACTTGTCAAAACCATAGCCATAATATTCCCAACTGGAGGACGATGTTTATAAATATATTGCTTTTTTGTATTGCAGGTAATATTGCGAACTATCTTAAGCTCCTTGAAGTTGATTCCATCTACCTTCCAGTTCCTGTGAATTTTATCTTTATAGGTTTTGAAGGGAAAGGTCATCAAGGTACATTGTTGGAAGATTGACTTGTATCTTTTCTGTTATTATCTTATTCTAATTTAATTTAATTTTTCTTTTCTATATCCTGTGATGCTTTTTGTTTTAGAGTTCAAACTTCACCCAGAAGAAATTGAGCGCTGGTTTACAAAAATTGATCACATCTTTGAACATACACGGGTTCAACATGAAGAAATTCTAAGCCCCTTCTCCAAAATCAGTGCAGAAAAATTGCAGCTGCACCACCATCTTCCTGTTGTTAGTCACATAAATTACAAGTAACAACTTTGTTTACCCCCTCTTTATGTTATCCGTTATTTAAATGCTGATGCCATTCCTTTGTGTGAAATTTAGCTCTTCATTTCTCTAGCTTAACAAAACATTTATGAATTATTTCTTAAGATTTATAGTTGGAGATTAGGTGAGGGAAAGGATTTAGGGAATGCAAACACCCATGGCCATGATACTTATCTCAATTTTCATACCAGTAAGGGTAAAGAGTTGTAGACAAATAAGGATTAGTTGCAACCAGAGGTATGGGGAGTGGTATTAGTGGTAAATGATAGCTTTTTGGTGTTTATAACCTTGGATTCGGCCAGAAAAAGTGAGTTCTCTCATTCTGAGTGAAGTTAAGGGCAGATCTTGCCTCTTGATAGCCAGAACCACTACCTTGTGGATTGTTGTTCTGTCACTTGCGTTCATGTGGGGTCTTCCTTTGTGTTTGTTATGTTGTATCTGGGTGTATTTGGTATTTGAGCATTGACTGGAATCAGATTCCTCTCTTGTAATCTTCAGTTATTTTAAGAACCCAAGTTATCAGACTTACTGTTGGTTTCTAGGGTCTCCGTATTATGCTGTTGAACATTGTGACTCAATCGAAAAGGAGTTTTGACACAAGAAAAATGTTTGTAAGCACATTGTCTTGAGATCAAATTTGGACGAGTTGTACTGTGAAACGTGAACTAAATGTTTGATAGCTTCTATCTCAAAAAAGTATCTGTGCTTTCGATTGGTTCCCTTGATGTCTAATGTTCTGTTAACAAAAGCTCAACCGTACCATCTTGTGTTTCTTCAGAATTCTCTCTATTACCGTGCTTCCATTAAAAAAATATGCATATTAGAAAAAAATTAGTACATACCTTGAAGAGCAATACTCTTAAAACCAATAAAGAAACAGAAGAATTTAACAACCTAGAATTTTATATAGAAGTAGCCCACTGGAGACTTCCAATCCCCATGCAAGTTCATAAGTGGAACTTTCTTCAAGCGACTTATTTCAGTCCTTTTTTTTTTTTTTGTGATAATATAGATGCTGGTACATGAGCAGTGCCTCCAAATCCATCTTAAATGTTAGTGTTGCCTTTTATCACTAAGATTGTGATACTCTGGTGCAGTTTTTCTGTTCATGCTATAGAAATGGGGGAGAAGGTTTCTTCTTTATTTGAGCATGCCATAAATACTTTTGGTCGAAAGGAAAATCCAGTTGGTAGCAGGTAAGTTATGCTTATTTTGCATATTCTTACACTTGATTTGCTAGTAGAAGTATTTAGGTTTGCTTTGACATGTATGCTAGCAGTGAATGCTCTTATAGCTAAAGTCGATATGTAATGTAGACACTCTAACAAGTGTCATTTTGCATGAGGAATGAATAAGGCATCTCATTTCTCAAATTTTATGCATTGCAACCTACCTTAGCTACATGAAAAGAAGATAACATAACTAGTGGCTCATGTATTCAGAAGCTGCTAAATGAGACCTGTAGAGAATGAGTGGTGGATGGCTTAGTGCCTGCTACCCTTTGTAAATTTTATTAATCAATACCCTTGTGCCCAATTATCAACCAAAAAATGCAATCCACCTTGATTTATTTATTTTGCCTTTTGTTTCATTTGGTTGCTTTCTCTAATTCCTTTAACTTGTTGATTATAGGGATAATGATGACGGTGTTTGGCAAGTAGATCTTGACATGATGGATGCTGTCCTGGCTAGTCTAGTTGAATACCTTCAACTTGAAAATGCATATAATGTCTTCATTTTGAACCCTAAGCGAGACACTAACAAGCCTAAATATGGATATCGGTGAGCAGCCCAATTAGATCATATGATTTATCGAGTTCCTTTTCATCACGTGTGTATATAATATACTATTGTCTATGGAACTCTCTTATTAATCACAATATATTATTTTAATAATGAATAAGAAAGTGATAGCTTGGTGGGTTTTATGAGGATCTTTTAGGAGGGAATGTTCTTTTTTTGTCAAGCTGTGCTGAATGTTTTTTGGATTACTCTTCAACTCAATGTTTTAGGTTTCTTCCAAGGGGATATTTAGATTAAAGAATATTTCATGTTAGAGAAAATATTCAACAGCAATAACAAGTGTTATCTCAATAAGTGGGATAGGCTACTTGTATTGCACGATGTCATTGCACTCTATTCACAACCAACTCTTCCATATATGTGTTCACCCATAGACCATGGTTGATAATTTTGTTGAGTGTCCTTCTTTGTCTCCCTCCTCTCTTGATAGGTCTAAAGAATATATGCTCCACCCCTCACTGGCTCTTCCATCAGCCTCTTATGCATGTGACCGAATTGTCTCTAATTATTTTCTATCATTTCCTATTCAATTGATGCTGTGCCAACTTGTCTTCTCACAATCATTTTGAATCTTAATTTCTTTTTATGGCCATACATTCATCGTAATATCCTCTTCTTTATTACCTCAATTTTATACTCTTGTTGCCCTTTCACTGCCCACATTTAGCTTAGTAGGAACTTTGTGATTACAAATAACTCTTGATGCATTCCTCCATTTCAACCATCCTCTGCATAACATCTCCATCAAGTTCTCTGTCAATTTGTAATTAAGTTATGTAACACTGATCTGTTCATTACTTTCTGTTGATCTGAATGTATATGCCTCTATATCTTGTTTATCTCTCTTGATTTGTTTTATTTGCAACCATTGCAGGAGAGGCTTATCCCAGGCCGAAATCAACTTTCTTAAAGAGGTTACTGTTACTTTTGTTTGTTTTTTTGGGGTACTGAGAACTTTCATTTTTGAATGGGATGTGCTTGTCTCATTCTTGAATCTGATTAGGAAAACTTACACATAAAAACTAAGTATTGATTCAATAAGTGGAAGCACTTATAACTCCTGTGTCGTGCAGAATAAGACTTTGCAGGCTGAGATTCTTCATTCAGAAGGCATTCCTGAAACTCTTCTCGGTAAGAAATTCTTTTTTATAAATGTTGGCTGAGTTTTAAACCATTATCATTGTGTTATGAATCAGCATTAGGATCCTACAAATTTTGATTCTTCATGAGAGAAGCCCTCTCAATGAATGGAGTTGTGTATGAAATTCTTGAGTTTTTCAATATATTTTCTGAATTCAATATATTTCCTTTTCAGAAGTTTGAAATCTGAGGTTTTCTCTTTAATTTGCTTAGTGGCCTTTTTCATTTACTGCATATATTATTTTACAGCTCTTTCTAAGATTCAACGACCATTGTATGTGAAGCATCCGATGATGATGTTTTCATGGACAAGAACTGAGGACACTGATATTGTAAGTATTTGTTTCCTTTGAGCAGCAGTAGAGCAAATTCCATATGATTGTTAGTTTCCTAACATTTACGTATGAAAAATTGAAATTATTATAATTTGATGAACTCAATATTAGCTTTCATAGGAGTATGGACAAGAACTGAGGACACTATATTGGAAGTTGTTTGATGCCCCTCAGATTAGGAAGCCTAAGCCCACTAAGGCAGATTAGTGAGGGACAATTGCAGCAAGTTTGGGCTTTTTGATGTCTATTAATTTTGTCTTTGAATTGTTATCCTTCCACAAGTCTTAGCAACTTATGCTGTAACGAGAGTCTTATATTAAACATATTTTAATGTTTGCTTTTGTACTAATTCTTGAGGACAGGGGTCTTCTGTAGGAGGGAGTATATTGATATGTGGGAATAGGGACAGTAAGGGTAATTAGGTGATAAGGGAGGCGGTAGTTTAGGAATATGCTTAACATGTATATAAGCAGGTTATTAAAATCTGTACTCAATGTAAAGAATTAATATTTTACTGTTGAGTCTCTTTTCTCCCTTTTACCACTAACACCTCTCTCTAGACTTTTTGTCCAATAAATAAAAGCTATTCACTTGAAGTTTTCATCTGAAAATCCTTACATATGTAGGTTGAGTGGTACAATAGTTGGCTTGAAGCAGTGGATAATTTTGGGAAGTTCTATGTTCATAAAGACACCACTGATGTTACTAAAACGAAAGTTTTGCAGGTATGCAGTCATAAGTTTATTGTTTGAAGAAAAGGAGAATTCTGTTTGAATTATTGATTGAAAGGTCATCCTACCCATTTCTTACCTTTGCATTTGCAATTTTCCTTTTATTTCAAGTTATTGAAAGGAAAGCAAAAAGACCTCAAGATCTTGATGGAAAGAGTGTTAAACTCCGGGGACTTTAGTGGCCTTCATGCAGAATGCCTCACTGATATGTGGATTGGAAAGGATAGGTTCAATTTCTTTCCCTTTATACATATACTGAAATTAAGGTATGCATGTTCATTTAATTTTGTTAACCAAGTATTGCTATGTTGTACCAGATGGGCATTTATTGATTTAAATGCAGGTCCCTTCTCGTGGGGGCCTTCTGTTGGTGGTGAAGGTGTGCGCACGGAAGCAAGTTTACCAAATGTGGACAAAACAATCGGTGCAGTTTCAGGTAGTAATGCAATTTCTTTTCACAGCAGTTGATATGCTACAATGGTGCAATTTTTATATCAAAATATAGAATGCTGAGAAGGATGATAAATACTAAAGTTGCAAGCTAAAATGTGTAATCATTTAAGAAGCATTGATATGGGTACATGTGTCAGATATGGTGATGATATGGCTGATACAGAAACTAGGATTAAAATTTTTGGACATGGGTACGGGGATACGTGTAATTAAACACAATGTTATATAATAATAAAATAATACAACAGGTTTAATAGTTAGTTAGGAACATGGTGAAATGGCCGTTAGAAAGATTCATTCCTAAGTCTATAAATAATAACATACATCCCTTCATTTAAGTGTGTGATTTGTTGTGAATGATCAATCATATCATCTAGATTCTCATCTCTCTCTTGCCTCTAATTGTTATTCCCTCTCGGATCCCTCTCTCTCAATTCATCTCAGCTATCATACTTTTGATATAAGATGATGAATTCAACTTAAGTTTGTTATATTAAAAAAAAAATGCTTGACTGGTATCTACTATATCTTACGGAAATTGCTATAAGGTCCCCAAGAAGGGATTTAATCACTCAAAAGTCCAATAACAACTAAAGAGCATGCAATGATAAGTTCTAATGCATGAAATGATAACAGGTTTATGCTGCGCATTTGTCATTGAGACTTTTGTTTATTAAATCCCTTCCTTGGGACCTTATAATAATTCCACCTTTATTTTCAGCTCATTATATATTTGAAGGACATGTTATTAGTGCATTCAATTTAAATACAGAGATAGACTACAATATATTTGAGCTATTTTAGCTTTCATTAAATAATTATTTCTCCTGTTGTCACAAATTTCAAGTTGAACATTTTGAAATATGAATGACATTTTTTTTTGAAAGAGTATGATACAAGTTGTACTTAAGTATTTTTTTAACAATAAATTTAATAGTAAAATCTAACAGTTATATAAAATATAGTTGTATATTTTATTGGTTATTCATTAACAGAAATAGACTATTTATAATAATAAAACAAAGATAAACTTTGATGAGTTTACAATAAAGGTTTGTGTTATGGGTCTACTCTTCCAATTCAATTTTGCTTAAATTTGTGAGGTTGACAATTTTAATATTTTGTATATATATTAAGCCCAAAAAGAAGCTTGTTTACTTTCAAATTCAAAATTTTAATCATTTAATCTGTTACTTGATGCATGGTTTTTCTCATGGTCAAATTTGTTCACATGGTTTAGATTTGATCATTTTCTCCTTCCCATTCACTCTGGTCTGCAGAAATTTCTGAAGAAGAAGCTGAAAATCGATTGCAAGATGCCATTCAGGAGAAATTTGCTGTGTTTGGAGATGTATGTGTAATTTGGGTGATATATATTTATATATTGCATTCTTTTAATTTCCATTCTTGCTTTGTCGTAGGTGATTAACTTGTATCATCAGTAAGCAACCTAAAATTCCTTCTTTTATATGAAGTAGAACATTCATACGGTAAAATCTTAGACTATGGTACTTATTTTATTTAGCTCTATTGATTTTCTCTAAGTGATGGGAAACATAATTAAGATTATATATTGCTATTGTAAGATAAATTAGGAATATATGTTTTAGACAAGTAAGGATATCCAGATTATCTGTTAGATTTTATTTAGTTTTTAAGGGTTTACCTTTTATTTTACTGGAAATTGTATCCAATAGGTTCCAGCTTGATGATCACTAGATGCAAGCTTGATGGAGACAACTGCCTGCAATGGTTATAGACATTCTTAATGTCATTATTGTCAGAGGAAAACAAGAAAAAAATTACCCTAACATGCCACCCAGCTAAGCCTTGAGGTTCCTAGTGTCTTTCATGAATTCCATGCTATTTGATAAAGTGAAGAACTATTTATTTTACTACAGTCAGATGTAGAAATATTTAAATGAGGAAGTGGAGAAGATCTACGCTTTTGAATATTTCTATTTATCTTGTAAAGAAAGTACAAGGTTATATATATAGGGGAAATTAATCTTTTGGGCCCTATAATTTTTTCCAAGTTGTAACTTAGTTCTCACACTTTGAATTGATACAACTTAATCTCTATAGTTTTGACTTGGTTGTAATTTAGTCCCTTAACTTTGATTTACTGTAACTCAGTCCTATACTTTAAACATTTCATAAGTTAGTTCCTGACCTTTATTTTAAAACAGAAGGACCAAATTATAAAATCTTTAAAACTATAGGGACTAAGTTTTAGTAAGTCAAAGCTGAGAGACTGAGCTACAACCGAATCAAAACTATAGGGATTGAATTGCACCAAGTCAAAGTATAGAGATTGAGTTATAACTGAGTCAAAATTATAGGGACCAAGAGATTAATTTTCCCTGTATATAAAGGAGGGAAAGATCCTACCTACCAATATGAATAAATGCACACACCTTGTAGCTTGTAGATCTTATGCACTTAGCTCGTTACATATGAAATTGATTTAAGGACTTCAAAATGACTTAGTGAGTACATCAACTTATTGATAATTGTATGTTGGGTGCTAAAAGGATTTCAGGAAGACAAATTGGGGTAGCAAAGATGTGGATCTTGAGATGGATGTGGGGTCATCCAAGAAACTATAAAATATATAATGACCATATTTGAGGAAGGGTTGACTTGGCATCTATCTAGGGGAAGACAATATAGAATGTCTTTGGGTGGTTTAGATATGTACAAAGAAGATTGTAAGAGGCGTTAGTGAGGAGGGTTGAACAGTTGGTTATGTTCAAAATGGTAGCGGAAGACCAAGAAGAATGCTCGAGGAAGTTATTCAATGAGACGTTTTGGTGATTTATACATCTGAAGAGCTTGTTGTCGATAGCGTACAATGGTGAAGTGTGATTCATATATCCAACCACACCTAGTATGGTAACGCTTGTTGTAGAAATCCCTAGCCCTAATACGGATTTGATGATACCCTGATTGGAGATTTAGCTTTGTAAACACCTTTACGTACATGATTTCATCAAGCAGCTCATCAATAGCAGGTAATGGAAAATTTTCCAGTGCTGTAATTTTGTTTGGACTCCTATAGTCAACACAAAACCTCCAGCTTCCATCCCCTTAAGCGAGGACTGCAACTTGGTTGTATGATCCCTGTCTTAAGCATATCCTTTACCATGCTTTCTATTTCATTATTTTGAGCGTATGGGTATCTATAGGAGCGTATGTTTGGGGGTGTTCACTAGGTTTGGTGAGAATGACATGATAGTTAGAGCAAAACGAAGGCAATAAGAGATGTGTTTCTTCTTCTTTCTCTTCCCTTGCTAGTCCATTAAATTCAATTATAAAGGCCTCCACTCTCTTTTGGACTGATCTGATTAATGATTTGGGAGAAACATGTGCCTTAATCAAGGTAGGATCTCCTTTCAAACATAAATGATTGCCCTTCTTGCAAATCTTCATGGTTAGTTGACTCCATTTGTGTTTCCTCTCCCAAGGACCTCAAAGCCTCAACTCCTAACATTGTGTCCCCTGCACTCAGAGGAAAAGGGTTGAGAGCTCGAGTCACATCAATACTCTGTACCCTCAAATTGATGTACTTGCATCTTGCTGTTTGTGAAGTTGTTTCTTGTAATAATGTAAGCCATGACTTCATTGGGTTACTTCACTTTGGTCGCAAATTCCTTGTATATAAAGTTATGGGTTGCACTACTGGCTATTAGTATCATGAGCTCCTCTGTTCCCAGCATTCCCTTAACCTTCATTGTATGGTTGCTGCTTAGTCCAACAATGGAATTCATTGATGACTCCATATTTGGGCTATACTTGTTCTTAGTATTCTGTTGTTATAGTTTTAGTTTTTCGCCTATTCTTCTCTTTCCTATTGTAAGATGAATACTTTCTTTGTGGAATAGCAATGCTATTAATGAAACCCCTCCTCCTTCCACTGCCCAAAAACAGAGTTTATACTTTCCATTGAGAATTTAATGTTTGTTAATTGTCTTTGAATGCTGCAGAAAGATCATCAAGCAATAGACATCCTTCTTGCAGAGATTGATATATATGAGCTATTTGCTTTCAAGCATTGCAAAGGAAGGAAATCCAAGCTTGCCTTATGTGAAGGTGAACTCATCTCTTGTAATATTCTTAATTTTTTTGGATGTCATGTGAAACATTTTCATGGAATTATTTTTGTTGGTGTTGAATACAGTTTTAAACATGCTGACTGATTACCAAGTGTATGTAAGTGATACAATGTTGTTAATGTGATAGAAAGAGTAGAAAAAGAAAGATGAAAGAGACACAGAGAGGTAGGAGAAATAAAATAATATTTTTATTGACTTTTCTGGGAAACACAATAGGCTGATGCAATTCAAGAAAATGACAATCTGTAAATGAGAGTAACTGGTGTCATATATATGCATCCTCTCCTAATCTATCCGGCGCCCTGTTCTAACTACAATTAATCTCCTAATGGGCTTATTTACACTTGATTGGCCCATTTGCCTTAATTAGGCCCACACTAATCAAACATTGATGAAACAACGGAAATTGCAAATAAATTGGGGATTAGGGATTTCTTATTTAATTTTACAATTACGTATCAATGCTCCTCCCTCAAACATCCTTGTCTTCAAGGTTGTTCAATCTGAAATTCTGGGAATTGCTTTTATAGGCTGAATAGAGACATCCATGTAGGCTCTTCATTCGGCAACCCTCTCTAGTGCACCAAAACTTCAGTAATTATCCTTCTCTTCTTCCTTCCCACATGTTGGCTTAGTATCTTTTCAGGATACAAGGTAGTAGGTACAGCTGGCCAATCTTCTGGTGGGTGTCTTTGTCTAACCAAAGGATCTGGACATAATTTTAGCGGTGTCACATGAAATATAGGATGGATCCTAGACTCTTCCGGAAGCTGAAGTGTGTAAGCAACTGGTCCTACCTTTCTTACCACCTTGTAGGGACCAAAAAATCTGGGAGCAAGCTTCTGAGAGCTTCTAGTGGCTGCTGAAATTTTCCTATAGGGTTGCAATTTCAGAAATACCCATTGCCCCTCTTCAAAAGAGCGATCAGACCTCTTTAAATCAGCCTTTTGTTTCATCATGTTTGCTGACTTATGGAGATGATGTTTTAAAACAGCAAGTACATGTTCCCTTGCAGCAAAGCTTCAATCCACAGCCTCTACAATGGCTGATCTAGGCACATAGAGAGTACAAATGGGTGGTTTCTGCCCATACAACAATATATAAGGTGTAGCTTTCATAGATGTGTGCAAAGTAGTGTTATACCACCATTCAGCTAGGGATAACCAATTCCCAACACATACACCAAAGATAAGACTCCAAATGCCGATTTAATACCTTGGATTGCCCATCGGTTTGAGGATGATAGGCTGAAGAAAGCTTTTGTTCCACCTTTTGGACTTTAAGTGTCTCCCTCCTAAATTGCTAACAAATTCTTTACCATTAGACTGGGGAAGCCCCTCAATGAAATCTATTGTTGCACTCTCTCATATCTTGCTTGGAATTGGTAGAGGCTGAAGTAAATTGGGTGTAGCAACCGTCTCATATTTGCAACTTGCACAAATATCACACCCCTTCACAAAGTCTTTCACATCCTTATGCAAATGCTTCCACCAAAACAGCCCTTTAACCTTATTAGAGTAAGTGGCATTTATTCCTCAGTGTCCACCTTGTAGGCTAGCATGTAGCCACTCAAGCAACTTTTGTCGTAATGCCAGATCATTCCCAATTACGAATTTGTTATTCTTCCTCAAATGAGTGCCATCCATGTGTATTGACCTGCACTTCCTCCTTGACACCTCAATTCGGAAAGAATAGGTGTAATCTCATTATCATTCTCCCAACTTGCCTTAATTTGCTCTAGCAATTCAAGAGAAGAGGTGTCGAGTACTTTGCATCAATTGGGAACCATAAAGCCTAGACAACGCATCAGCAGTAGAATTATCATTGCCCTTCATATAGTGGATTTCATAGTCATAACCCATCAATTTAGCAATGCAATACATTTGAAAGGGAGTTTTAAGCTTTTGGCCATGCAAATATTTGAGACTTTGTTGACTGGAGCGAGCAATAAACTTACTCCTTTCCAAATATTGATGCCAATGCTCTACCACTTGCACCAACGCTAAGAGCTGCTTCTCATAGAGAGTTTCATATGCTTGGGACCTAGAGACTTGCTGCAAAAGGCAAGTGGCTGCCCTTGTTGCATTAAAACAGCCCCAATATCAGCCCCACATGCATTCGACTCAACCACAAAACCTTAGTAAAGTCTGGAAGTGCCAATACTGGTGCTGAAACAAGAGCATTTTTATGAATTGGGCCATTTGAAGGCATCCTACCTCAACAAATTAGTCAAAGACTCGGCTAGACTTCCATAGCTCTTGAAGCGCCTATAATAACCGGTGGGACCAAGGAAAGCCCTCAATTGATTCATAGATTTGGGCTCAGGCCAACCAACAACTGCTTGAATCTTCTTTGAATCAGTTGAGACCGTGCCTCCACTTATGATGTGTCCCAAATACTCTATGGTGGTAGCAGCAAAGGTGCACTTGCTCCTCTTCACGATGTAGTGGTGCCAGTGCAATACGCTTAGTACCTCACAAGTGTTTAACATGCTCTACAATGGAGGAACTATAGATTAGTATATAATCAAAGAACATCAAAACAAACTTTCACAAAAATGATTTAAAAATATTGTACATAGCCCCTTGGAATGTGGCTGGAGCATTTGTCAAACTGAATGGCGTGACTAGCCACTCATAATGGTCGGAGTGAGTCTTAAATGCTGTTTTGTGCACATCTTGAGGCTCCATTCGAATTTGGTGGTATCCAGCTCATAAGTCAAGTTTGGTGAACCACTTTGCTAAGTGTAGCTCATCTAAGAGATCCTCTATCAATGGAATGGGGTATTGGTTCTTCACTGTTTTCTTATTGAGCTCATGAAAATCAATACGCATTCGCCACATTTCATCATTTTTCTTAACTAGCACAATGGGTGCTGAAAAGGGAGAGGAACTTTCTTGGATGACCCCATTTTCAAGTAACTCACCCACCAGCTTCTCAATGACATCCTTTTGAGTAGTGGAATAGCAATAGGGCTTTAGACTAATTGGATCCATTCCATCCTTGAGTATGACGGAATGATCGTGCCCCTCCATCAATGGGGGAGGCCTTTTGGCTCATCAAAGACGTCTGAAAATTGTTGCAATACTTGCTGTACCTCACTTGTTATTGCTGCCATTTTAGGATCTTAAATAGCAAAACATTGTGGAGCTGATTGGTCACATGGTTGCAGCAATTGGATCAAGAACATTTATTGATCTGTGGGGTTGTGGCCAATTCTCCTTGGTGGTACCATTTGCCAAGAATTAGCTAGGGTGGCTTGCAATTTACAAACAGCACCATTATACCAAAAATGCATGATTAAGTTTTCATAATCCCAAAATGCTCTTTTGATAGTTTTAAGCCATTGTAAACCCAAGACTTCATCATAGGTATTCAGCTCCATGATATGTAAGTCACAAGTGAAGTCAATTCCTTGCATCTTTCACCTAAACCCATGCCAAATACCATAGACTCCCCCTTATCACCTGCACAAAGGAGAAATCAATACGCTGGTTCTTCTAGCCCAATTTTAAAGCAAGTTTCAGGTCTAAAAAATTATAGGTACTCCCATTGTCAATGAGGACTTGAATGGACTGCTTCCCTATTGGCCCTACACTCATGGCTTCCTGATGATCATCCCCAATGATAACATGCAAAGAAATTAGAGTAGTTGACAAATCAGGGTCTTGTTCATCCTTATTTTGGTCTTGGACGTGGTAATCATCACTAGATTCAGCCTCATCCGTGATTTCAATATAATGAAGTTGCATGTGTTGGCATTGGGGACGTCTATGATCTTTGGTATATTTTTCATGGCAGTAGAAACAGAGCCCTTTTGTGCAATGCTCTGTTTCTTCTTCAGCTGATAGGGTTTTGAAATTTTTTCGTAATATTTTGGGAGCAGAAATGGCGTGCTATTAGAGACAAGCATAGAAGCAAAAGTTTGCCTAGTGGAAGGCCTCTGGCAATTTTTTTTTCCAATGGCCTTCTTTTGTTTCATCCTTTCAATAGTTACCTCTTGCATGTAGGTCAAGCATTTAGCATCCCTAATAGTTCTAGGCCTAAACATTTTAATAGGGCTTGATAAGTCCTCATTTATTAAAGACAAATAAGCATCAACCAGCAATTCTTCAGCCATGTCAATCTTGGAAGAGCAAATGTTTAATTTGGAATTAAATTCCAAAAGGGAACCTGTCTGTCACAAGTTGAGATCACCCATGGGTGACTCATATCGGGTTGAAACAATCCAGCAGCTCGGCAACATATTCTTGCCACAGAGGAAGGTTGGCTCCCCAGTGCCGAGTTTGAGAGGTGCCATTAAAACGCATCACTGTTGAGGTGCACGCTAGTGATTTTTACCTAAGCATCATCTAGGGTTCCATCTAACTCAAAGAAGCGCTCATATTTCATCACCTAAGAAAGAACATCTTTTTGCAAGAATTTGGGAAAGTTCATTTTTGTGTACTGAAATTGTCGGTGGGGATTCGCATCAGGTTGGTGAGGCTTAGGATGACGATTGTGATTTCTTGGGTCCACTTGCTGAAGTTCTTGATCAGGACGTGGGATCACGATCACCTATTGAATCTCATCCAGTGTGGCCACCATCTGTTGAAATTGGGTAGCCATGCCGTCAACACGGTCGTGCACGGCTGCAATAGTAATCGGAAGGTCTCTCACTGTTGCAACTTGGGCTTGGAGTTGTTGGATTTGGGCTTCTATAATTTTGGTGTGCTCAGACTGGGTTTGAACCATATGAAGAAAGAAAGAGCAGAAGTCTCACGCTACCAAGGAAACTTTGGCTTTGGATACCACTTGATTTAGTGTTGTTAATTTGATAGAAAGAGTAGAAGAAGAAAGATGAAAGAGACACAGAGAGGTAGGAGAAATAGAATAATATTTTTATTGACTTTTTTTGGGAAACACAATTGGCTGATACAATTTAGGAAAATGACAAAATCTGTAAATGGGAGTAAGTGATGTCATAGATATACATCCTCTCCTAATCTGTCTAGCGTCCTGTTCTAACTACAATTAATCTCCTAATAGGCTTATTTACACTTAATCGCCCCATTTGCCTTAATTAGGCCCACACTAATCAAACACTAATGAAATAGGGGAAATTGCAAATAAATTGGGGATTAGGGATTTCTTATTTAACTTTACAATAACATATCATTAAGCATGCTAAGATCGTGTCTTATTCCCTGCTAATATTTATACACAAAAGGATGAAAACTATCCCATCTGAAGAAAAGTAGCGAATGATTTTCATTCAATTTGCAAGAGAGTAGTAATGCATACGGGGTATGTTTTGCAGCAATTCTTCCTTTCATTCCCAAGCGATGTGGCAAAAATAAAGGAGCAAAAAGAGTTTGAAATAAAATTTGATCAAATAGCTGAAGACTAGGAGGAGAATATACAGAATTCAATGCCCAAGAAAGGGATTCTATAGAAGGAACGGTTTGAATTATTAGGAAACATTTCACTACTTGTTCTGTTGCATAGAAGCATACTATGGTGCTTTGCTATTAATCTAGGATGAACTGTCTTCTCAATTTCCTTACCAAAAATCAAAATAAAATTTCCATCCTTGGTATGGTGGACTGTGATGTATTAATAATAAACGATAGGGGAAATGAGTGGGTAGTTAAGTTTGGTAAGGTAGCGAAGGTAGGCAGAAGTTAGTTACAAATTAGCTGTTAATGGCTAGGATGGCATGTATAAAGGAATCAGATTGTAACCTGAAGACAGCTTTTTAATTTGAATACCAAGTACTATTCAAAATTCCCTGTCATCTCTCATGTTCTTTCCTTTCTTCCACATTTTCCTCTCCATTTTTTTTACCTTTCTCCTATCTTTCTTATAGTTTTACCACTACACACCAATGGTATCAAAGTCAAACATTCCTTGGCTTGTATACTTGAAACGAGGTTGCAAATTGCAAATGACACGAAGATAAGTGGCAAAGCAATCAGAAGAATGACTTTAAGCAATAGAAGAATAATCAAGGGACCTCCAAGCCAGGGCTCTAAAACAAATCAATCAACTTACAACTCTTGTTCAAGACCGAGGATTTGGAAACCATGGAGGCTGGATGGTCACCACTAACCATGCACAAGAGTACCAAACCCCAACAAGATTTACCAATATGGATTTTTTCCTATTTTCAATGCTATAACGTGGTAGGTGGATTAAAAAATGTGACAGACACTTTGAATTAGATGAAATGCTAGAGGAGCAGGAGATTACAATGGCAAGTACTCATATAGACAAGAAAACTTATCTTCGACGCCAGGTTCTTGAACAAGATGATGGACATAGGAAAGCATGTCTAGAGTACAAAGAAGCGCTTAAGATATGATTTGGTCCACCTTATGTTCCAACAAGAGACATGAGAAAGCCATGTTAGTCATGGTCGCTCGAGGATTATAACGAGTTTGATGCTATAAGGTGTAAACTATACTTTCTAGAAAATGGTTCCATTTACGCTTATTTTGAAGGATTAAGCGATAAGTTTGCTAGCAAGTGCAAATCTTGCAACCAAGAAGGATGATGAAGGCATGAGGCATAGTGAAAATTCGTGATATAAGCATGTGACAGGGGTACAATAGAAAGCCACACAAAAAGAGGAGTTATTTGAATGTACCATTGGCTTCATATAGGAATCACTATGCTTGAACTCCATCTATAGCTAGTGAGTCCCAATCTTTTGAGGGCAAAGTGGCCTGTTTTGGGCCAAACCCAATGCACTATTTTAGATTTTTAGAGGTGTTTTTACAGCTTTAGAGATAAGTATGTGAGATGAGTATTCTCAGTGAGAGGAGTATTGTCTCAGCTTGCGGAAAAGTGTTGAAAAAGCACTTTTTTGTGGTTGCCATATGAGCACTAAATCGAATGCTGCGTCCTCTTTTTCCCCTAATGCTCAAACGAAGTCTTCAAGAAACAGCAACAGGGGCCTTCATAAGTTGTCTCTTGAAGAAGTAGAACTCTTAGCACACAATTTTGTGTTTTTATTGTCATAAAAAGTTTTCCAATGGTGGCAACTGCGCACAATGACAGAAGAACCTATTGTAGCCGATTGAATTGGAAAAAGATGCGGACAAGCCAAAGCAGAATCTGGATTGCCAAGAACCTGCTGAGTATCTTAAAATTGATTATACGCAATAGAAGGGAGTGTGGGTGCTTCCTTTATATGATCTAAGGGCACATTGGGAAGCGACATGTGTAAATTTTAATTGATAACAGGAGCAATGCATGCTTATTTGGATTATGATTTGGCTAGGAAGCTCAGGTGGAAGGGTGACGCTGTGGCAGTTGTAGTAGAGGTCGCTGGGTGTGGCAGACTTAAGGTTTATGGAATATCTATATAAAGAAACCAGATTGTAACCAGAAGACATCTTTTTGATGTGAATGCTAAGTACTATTCATAATTTCTTTCTTTCATTCTCTTTCCGGTCTCTCTTGTTCTTTCCTTTCTTCTCTTCTTCCTTCTCAATTTCTCTTACCTTTCTCCAATCTTTCTTACATGTTTCACCACTAGATCTTCAGACTTATGTGTATTTAATGTTTAAACGGCAAAAGACTTTTTTGTGAGGGAGTGTGCTAGAATTAATTACAGTTTCATTAAATGTCTTGAACTTTTGGATTGAAGTAACATACCTCAATAGCCTGCATAAATTTGTTTTATCTTTTGGGGGAGCATTTTATTGTTATTATAATAAAATATTGCATAAGATTAATCATATTGCGTTTATAATTTGATAATTTCAGAACTTGATGAGAGGATGCGGGATTTGAGAAATGAGCTGCAGTCATTTGAAGGTGAGGAATATGATGAAAGTCATAAGCAAAAAGCCTTAGAGGCGTTAAAGCGAATGGAGAGCTGGAATTTATTCAGTGATACATTAGAGGTAGGCCAATTTGTTTGTCTATTGGAGTTTAGTATCAATAATTCTTGAGGTTTAAGTCGACCATATTAAATATCAATTATGTTTAGATTTTAACAAGAGCTTCTATCTTGGTCTTGGCCCTATGAAGGAGTTTCAAAATTACACAGTTGCTCGGGATGCTTTTCTTGCACATCTTGGTGCTACTCTATGGGGTTCCATGAGACACATTGTATCACCTTCACTTGCTGATGGCGCTTTCCATTACTATGAGAAGATATCCTTTCAGTTGTTTTTCATCACACAAGATGTAAGATATAAGTTCTTGTTTTTAAATGGATTCATTAACAGAACATTGATATTGTGATTGCAATCACATCTGCAGAAAGTTAGACATGTTAAACAGCTTCCAGTGGATATGAAGGCTATAATGGAAGGACTATCCTCATTGTTGGTGCCTTCTCAGAAACCGATGTTCAGTCAACATATGTATGCAATTATAGCCAAAAGACCATTTTTAATCATTCTTGAACCTTTATTTATGACATTTTCTTTAGGATAGTCAGTTTCCTTCATGTCCTGCATTTTTCCAAGTTTTAAACAGATATAACAAATGTTTGTAGGTTGTTACTGGCAGAGGATCCTGCTTTAGCAATGGCCTTCTCTGTTGCTAGGCGCGCAGCTGCTGTCCCTCTATTACTTGTGAATGGGACTTACCGAAAGACAATCAATACCTACCTTGATTCTTCAATTCTTCAGTACCAGCTGCGAAGGCTCAATGAGCATGGTTCTCTTAAAGGTCATTGTGATATCCTGAAATTCTCATTTGTTTTAGAACTATTTTTGATGTGAAATTTTTTTGAAAGACAAGAATCTACATTTAGCACGTCAATGAAGTTTATTAATATTATAAATCTGTGTAGTCATCAAATATCAGCTAAATTGGATACCTTGAAAATGAAATAAAAGACCATATTCTTATTTTTGATATATTTCATGTTGAAATTTATTTTATACATACATACTAATGCTCATACGTACATACATACATATAAAGGATTTGCATTCCATATTCACTATTGCATGAATATCGCAATAAGTTAGATATAAGCCATAGTGGCTTTATTAACTTCATTCCATGGAGCAATCACCTCTATTGAAAGTGCCATGACTGGTTAGTTGTTAGTTGAATAGGCAGTGCTCTTTGATACCTTTTTTTTTCTTTTTGGTTTACTTATTTGGTGTTTGTGTATTGTTTATTATAAAAATAAAGATGTAAGCTCCCTTCTTTCGTAACTATGCTACAAAATTCCAATTAACTGGGCGAAGTCTGGCATTCTCATCTGTTACCTGATTGAAGAAAAATTTTCATAACTCTCAAGTCCTCATGGTAACCATGGAATTTCCAGGGAACCATTAGACCATAGATCGGTAAGCTATGCAAAACTTGAATAAAGGAACTGTCTTGCTTGAATATTACCTCATGCATCACCCTCTGACAGGTGACAGTCTTTCTCAGAATATTCCTCTTCCCCTGGAAACAAAGTAAAGTGAGGCACTCTCTCTTATATAGGCGCTTTGCGCTTGATGGTCAATCCCAATGGTAGCTGTCTAAAATGCTATGGGCAACTCCTCATCACATGTAATAGATTTGATATATCTTTCTCAGAGGAAAACACCTCTGGAAAACATTTTAAAACTTGGAGGTCTTTTGTATATGGATCCCAACAAGACATAGCTTGCAGATAGCCACTTGAACACACACCCAACAGCATGGTGCCACAGTAAAATCTGACACCCTGCTAAAGCAGCTAATGAGTAATGGTTTTGGCTTGATGCCCCACTGTTGGTTTAAGAACCTTGATTTTGTGCAATTGATCATCTGAATCATTGATAGCCTATATGTTTGCATACCAGTCCCTTGATAAAATATGAAATTCTGATTTTGCTTACTCCTTTAAAAACTTCCTGCATGATGAAATCCTCCACTGTAGTGACTTCATTCCTAAATTATCCAATTTCTCTCACATTTCACCCATCTCTTTTTCCAAGTGTCCTAGTGTTTACCAATTACTATCCCCTTCACTCAGATCGGAAACTGGATCTGAAACTAATTTGTTAGGCAGTTAGACTTAAAACCGGATCATTATCTTCCCTTAGATGCAAAACCAGAGCTGAGGCTCTTTTGTGAGGAACCCACTGTCATAATAAGGTTCTGATAGTGCACAACCAAAAAACCAAGAAAAGAACATCCAACAAACAGTCCAAAACACATAAGAGAAGTATAAAATTAGAGTAAAGACAAAAGTGCTAGGAGCCAACTAGCATTTTCGGTGATGCTAGAACATCCCAAACCCATTGAATTCCAAATATCTTCTTATGGTCTCCCTGTATTCTCTTTCCTTTTGCTCTTTTTCTCTCTGGGCAACAATATTGTCACTTCTGACCGTTCTGCCTCAAATACCCTGCTGGACCAATATCCTAGACCTGATCCAAATTAAAGCTACTCTGAACTTCTTCTATATGCTTTACTTAGAAAGTTTATACAAGCCTTAACTGTTCTAAAATTGCATTTTTCCTTATGCTGCAAATGCATCTGCCTCTGCACAGGTTGGTTTCTCTACTAAATGACAATCTGAGTTATGTTCTGCTACAACTAGTGCATCCTCAGCCTCTAAGAGATTTCTGACATTCCTATTGAATCAAATGTTTGACATTATATGATATTTGGATTGTTTGCTATATCATTCCAGAAAAAGGTTTTCCCTCTTTGCTGCTTGCTGTTTTTGGGCATTCACTAAATATTTGTGGACGATGCAGGTAGCCATGCACATTCCAGATCCATATTAGAAGTACCAATTTTCTGGTTCATTCACAGTGATCCACTTTTGCTGGACAAACATTATCAGGCAAGGGCTCTTTCTGATATGATTATTGTTGTTCAGTCTGAACATTCTTCCTGGGAAAGCCATCTACAGTGCAATGGGCAATCGCTTTTATGGAACTTGAGGTTAGATGCTGGATCTACCTTCATGTTTTAAAGACTGGCTCATTAATTTTGCTCTTGAGAAAATGCCATGATGATTAGGTTAGCAGATTCCGCATGTTATGGGATGTGCATCATTGGCCATGTTCTTTGAACTTTTGCCCGAGTGCTGTACGTTTTTATCTGGCAGGGAAAGGACAATAAAAGTGCTGCTAATGAATAAAATATGAATCCTCAAATCTTAATGAAGTCCAATTATTTATGAAACTAATTGGACTAAAGATATATATTGAAGGATGAATTATCATTTTACTTTTCTTATGAGAATTATTATAGGATATTTAAGTTTTTCTAATGATTTTTCATCCTTTATCTGGACAATGAAGGCAACCTATAAAAGCTGCAGTCGCTGCTACTGCTGAGCATCTTGCAGGCTTGCTTCCCCTTCATATTGTTCATAGTCAAGCACACGAGTCTTCAATTGAGGTACATTTCATGTTTGTGCTCAATAAATAGTTGTCATAGATTTACTTAAAGAAAATCCAAATTTCTGTAATAGGTCTTGTTGGAATTCCAGTTGTCCAATGCATTTGGTACCTAGTATCTTAAAAATTATCATGGTACACAGGACTTTGCTTAATGCACGCATAAGCCTCTTATTGATATTAACAATCTCTAATTAATACTATTTTGTTTGATTTTTCTGCGAGCAAATACTTGAAGTGCATTATTCATTTGTTCTAATTTTTGTATTTTCTAGTTTCTCGAGAAGATATGTTATTTGTCTCCATTTATGATACAAATAGCCTAAGTTTTGGAAGCTTGTTTGCCTTTAAATTTCTTGATTTGCTGAATTTTGCTTCTTTATATACAATATAGTGTAATTTATCTGTTGTCATAGAGTTCTTTTCTAAATATTACAGGACTGGACGTGGTCTGTAGGATGCAATCCTTTATCCATAACATCCCAAGGTTGGCATATTTCTCAGTTTCAATCCGATTCAATTGCTAGGAGTTACATCATCACAGCTCTTGAAGAGTCAATTCAACTAGTTAATTCAGCAATTCATCTTCTACTTGTGGAACGTACTAGTATCCTTCTAATCTTGTGCTGTAGCCATTGGAGGATTGAATTTTTATTTGGGAAAATTGAGATGTAGTCCCAACTAAGAGATTTTATGATCAAATAGTCCCGTGAAATTGTGTAAGTGTAAAAAGTCGCAATTAATTCCTTGATAAAAAACCATTTTTTCTCTCTCTTCTCTGATTGATGCGACTTACGTGTCTAACGCGTCAGTCTCTCTCTCTCTCTGAAGGTAGGTATAGTTGTCAATGGTAGCACATTGAGTTGTCAATGGAAACACACTGAGTTGTTAATGGTGCACATTGACAACTCAGTATTATAGTTGAGTTATAGTTGTCATTGGTAATACATTGAGTTGTCAATGACACATTAAGTTGTCAAAGACAGATATAACTTCAGAGAGAGAGGGGGAGGGAGTTGTCAATGGTATAACGTGTGTTTCTATTGACAACTCAGACCATTGACAACTCAATGTGCTACCATTGACAACTATACCTACATTCACAGAGAGAGAGAGAGACTGACGACGCGTCAATCGCGTCAGTCTCTCTCTTTGAAGGTAGATATAGTTGTCAATGAAAACATACTGAGTTGTCAATAGCGCACATTAAGTTGTCAATGGAAACACAAGTTATACCATTGACAACTCAGTGTTCCTCCATTGTCAATGGTGCACATTGAGTTGTTAATGGTATAACTTCTGTTTCCATTGACAACTCAATGTGCGTTATTGACAACTCAGTGTGTTTCTATTGACAACTCACTATGCTACCATTGATAAGTCAATGTGTTTCTATTAACAACTCAATGTGCTACCATTGACAATTATACCTACCTTTTGAGAGAGAGAGAGAGATCGCGTCGGTCTCTCTCTCAAAAGGTAGGTATAGTTGTCAATGGAAACACACTGACTTGTCAACGGTACAGCTGTCAATGGTGCACATTTAGTTGTCAAAGACAACTATAATTTTAGAGAGAGAGAGAGAGTTGTCAATGGTATAATATGGAGTTGTCAATGGAGGAACATTGAGGCGTCAATGGTATAACATGTGTTTCCATTAACAACTCAATGTGACTATTGACAACTCAGTGTATTTCCATTGACAACTCAATGTGCTACTATTGACAACTATACCTACCTTCAAAGAGAGAGAGAGAGAGAGAGAGAGATTGACGCGTTAGACACGTCAGTCTGAGGGGAGAGACAGAAAATGGTTTTTTATTAAGGAATTAATTACAAAAAAGTCCCGTAATTATGCAACTTCACGTGACCATTTAATCGTTTTTTTTGTTGACTGGATTTTATTTCCATATTACATTGCAATTAGCATGATCAATCTTGGAGCATGTCTTGGCTTTTTAATTTATTTAATCTCTTTCTTACCTAGCAAAGCCTCCCAGTTTATGTTAACATGGGATCTGATTAATAAAATGAGTAAATGACATCTACTAGACTTTGCATATTGTAAAAATGAATAATGAAGTATGGTTATAGTATATGGGCAAAATTTATGTCATTATGATAATTTATTTGTTTCATGTGGATCAGCATTTTAAGGTATAATTAGGCCTAGGGCATTTCATTAATTCAATCAGTAATTAGGTCATTTCATCTTTATGTCAACATAATTAGGTCTATCCCATTATGTTATCATATCTAGGTTACTTTAGATTATTGATTACATGCATTATTTGAATTAGAGTATTTGTTGCTCTATAAATGTGCCCTTGAGTTTGATATTAGATCTTATTTAATACAAGGGTTAATACTGTTGTTAGTTCCTATACTTTGATCGAATTTTGATAAATACCATTGTTAGTTCCTTGTAGTTTCAAATTGTTGGTTTTGATCCTATAGTTTCATAAAAATTTAGTTTTAGTTTAATGACTACTCCTTATACTTTTAATGAGTATTGGTTTTGGTCCTTCTACTTAAACTTAGATCAATTTCTTATGAAATTATAGGGACCAAAACCAAAATTCGATGAAACTGTATGAATCAACAATGGTATTAACCCTTAATACAATTCTCTGTGCTTCCCTCTTTTCTTTCCTTCATTAGTAGGCTTGGTTAATGTGATATACCTTGATGATCTTCATTGGAAGCCATTGCCTTCATCTTCACCTGCCTTCATTGCTTGTGGATGTTATACGCCTATTCGACCCACATGCCATCATATGTGCTAGCATGAATGGTGCACTACAAAGACTTTTGGGAAAATGACAAGAAAACACCATTTGAACTTCAAAATCCTAAATTAGTGATTTTTTACTGATATGAATTGTTAATTGCTATACTCTTGTAGTTAATACCTATACTATTATAGGAAACAAGTTTGATTTAGGATTTTGAAGTTTAAGTGGTTTTTTTTTTTGTCTTTTTCTTGTTTTATTTTTCTTGCCTCGACCTTTTTTCATGATTGCATATATTCTTGCACATCCTGATGGCAATAATCTTCATCCAAAATTATATATTGGCTAAATCTCTAATCTTGGTACCTTATGCTGCACTAGAAGCCTTCTTGGTCCTTGAACCTATTACCTTAAGACCAACCTTGAAACAAAACACAACACCCAGGTTATTTGGTCTTGCCATGAGGGACGTGATATGGCATTTAAAGAGTATGCAAATCATAGATTCGAGGAGGTTAGTCATCAAATCTAGGTGAGAGCGTAGAGATAAGTGGCTTGTTGATTGATGAAGGGTGTAGGTATTAGAAAAAGGAAGATTAATTTTCTAGTGGCCATTCTTTACCCAGTTGACAAGCTTTAAGTTGGGACATGATTTTAGCGTGGGTTAACCTCAACATATATACCTCATAATGTTAGCCCTACCACTACTTCTGATTTTGTTTAGTTCCAATGTTCAAGAGACAGCAATTGTAGGACTTTTAGAACAATATGCAAAGTGGCATTCCAGTTTCCCTAGAAATCAAATTTTAAGAATAAGGTTCATCCAGAGGAAGGTATTCACGGTTCTCTTGTTCTGAAGCATCGATTAGTAGTGAAAGATGATAAAGTAAGGGCAATCACAACCCCCATCATGGGTGATTGTGCCTACTATTGTTGCTGACTGCTGCTCGGCTTCATAATGTTTAGGTTCCTCCCCATATATCAATTGCACCATATGTTGTGGAAATTGTTGCAGTTATGGAAGATCATCTTGTTCTCCTATCTGGCAATTTCCTTTACTTTACCATGTTTGTTGTAACGCTTTTGCAAAAGTGAATGTGATAGGATACCACAACCACTGTTGGTTTATTCCAGGAGAAATAGGAGTCTGTTGGTTTACTTCAGGAGAAATACACGTGTCTAGGAATCAGAGTATATATACATAGGAAGTTTAGAGTAGTTATTGTATCTTATCCTTAAAATAGCAGTTATGTTTTATCATCTCAGTTACTATCATTCAGACTCTATAGAAGGCTGTTGTACGTTTAATTATGTAGTTTATTCCTCTTACTGGAGTTCAGATGTTGGCTCTTGTATTTTGATTTTCTTTCTTGTTTGTTCAACCCTATCAGTTTGGTATTAGAGAATAAGATCTCTGGCCTATTGTGAGAATATGGGTGGATCACAAAAGAAAACACAGAACCCTGAATCTGTTAACCCTGAAACAGATTCAAACCCCCCAAAACCAAGGAAAACAAACCCTCTTCCTCTTCATCAGATGCAATGTCACAACAACTAAGTTTCATTGTGTCCAAGATCCAAAGTTTGGATGACGATATAAAGGAGATGAAGAAACAGAAAACTTCCACCATTGTTGATCAATTGGTTAAAGAAGCAAATAAAACTTCAGAAGATTTTGAAGATGTAGAGAATGACAATCCTTGGTGGAGTAAGAATCCTAACAAATGTCCTCACACCAAAGTAGATTTTCCAAAATTTGAAGGAGGAGATCCTAGAGGATGGATTATGAAAGCGGAAAAATACTTTCGCTATTACCAGACTCCAGAAGACCTCAAAGTTGAGGTAGCTGCGATGAATTTGGAAGGAGATGCACTTGATGTATTCACGTGGGTATCTTTTGGCCGAACCCTTCGTTATTGGGAGGATTTAATACAGATCCTTCAAGAGCACTTTGGCCCTGCCGAGTTTCAAAATCCTGATGTTTACTTATGTGCCATAAGACAATTCGGAATAGTTCATGAATATCGTAAAGAGTTTGTTCATCGTTCCTCACATGTACAGGGATAACCAGAGCATTGTCTACTTGCGGTTTTTATCAATGGCCTCGAAGAAGAGCTTCAATCTGATGTGAAGATCATGAAACCACGAACGGTGTACAAGGCCACAAGTTTAGCTATCGAGTTTGAAGTCAAATTACAATCGCAGGCTCCACAACATTCCAGTCAAAAGTTTTTTGCAACTAGGACTGCGGAAATTCTAATTGGCAAGATAACAGGGTCAATTTGCCACGTCAGCCTTAGTCAATATCTCAGAATAATAAAACTGTTACTACATGCTCTCCAAAACCGGTAAATCCCACGATTCCTTCATCTAATTCAACGATCCCACAATATCTGATGCAGGCCATAACTGACGCCAAGAAACAAATTAGGCATGATAAAGGGCAGTGTTTCAGATGTGGAGACAAATTTGCTCCAAGGCATCGCTGCAGACCTACTTCATTACAAATTTTGGAGGTTACAGAAAATCTGGAAGAAACTAATTGTGATGCGGAAGAAGAGAATGCACTCTTGGATGCTATGGCCGAAATTTCCTTGCACACAATTCTTGGCAACTTGTCGGCAACAACGATGAAAATTAAAGGCTTTCTTTTCTCTAAACGAGTGCTGATATTGATTGACAGTGGCTTAACCCACAACTTCATCTCACAAAATGATTTCAGAACTCAGCATCAAAACACATCCTTTATCGCCATTTGGGGTACAGGTAGGAGATGGTTCATTGTTATCATGCAATTCCATATGCCGTGGTTAGAAGTTCAAGTCCAAAGCCTTACCATGCGTGAAGATTTTTTCCCTTTCTCTTTGGTGAGTGAAGATATGGTGTTGGGTATTAAATGGCTGGCTTCTCTCAACACGGTAGAGGCAAATTGGCAAAAGATGTTCATGATCTTCTAGGTCAATGGACAACGCTGCAAGCTGCATGGGAATCCACAACCAGATTACTCTCCCTCCTTCTGCACTACAGACTTGTTTCAGCTAAGAGAATCACCAAATATTTCTACCGAAGTTAGAAGTGCCAACATGATATGTCAATTTGAGGTATTGCAAGAAATGCTGCTAGAATATCATGAGGTGTTTTCAGAACCACATTCTCTTCCTCCATTCAGACAACTGTGTCATGCAATTCCCTTAATTCCTGGTGCTATGCGCCCTAATATTCATCCATACAGATATCCTCACTCAAAAAAATGAAATTGAACAAGTTGCAGATTTTCTTAACAAGGGCTTCATCCAACCAAGTGTCAGCCCCTTTGCTAGCCCTGTACTTCTGGTTCCCAAAAAGCATTCTACATGACGTTTTTGCATCAACTATAGAGAACTGAACAAGCTTACAATACCAGATAAGTACCCCATTCCAAACATAGATGAATTACTAGATGAACTACATGATGCTTTCTATTATTCCAAAATAGATATGAGATCGGGCTACCATCAAATTAGAGTCCTTCCAGAATATGTTCACAAAACAGCTTTCAGGACTCACTCAGGCCATTATGACTTCACTGTCATGCCCTTTGGTCTGACTAACGTGCCAGTAACCTTCCAGGCTGCTATGAATGAATTATTTCGTCCCTATCTCAGAAAATTCATCCCAGTCTTTCTTGATGACATATTGGTGATAGCAAGACCTTTGATGATCATTTGGACCATCTACATGTTATATTATACACATTGCAACAAAATCAAAACCCAAAAAATGTAATTTTTTGCAATCTGAGATTGACTTCTTGGGACTTGTTATATCTGGAGAAGGGGTGGCAGTAGACCCAGACAAAGTTGCAGCAATTACAAACTGGAATCTTCCTCAAAATACCTCTGAACTTCGAGGATTTCTTGGCCTCACTGGTTATTACTGTCGTTTTGTTAGACACTATGGGCAGATAGCAAAACCATTGACAGATATGACAAAGAAAGACTCATTTTGCTGGTCTGATGCATCGAAACAAGCTTTCTTTAAACTGAAGGAAGCACTTCTACAAATGCCAGATTTTTCTAAACCATTTACTGTAGAATGTGATGCATCCTCCACTGGTGTTGGGGCAATCTTACAACAAAATGGACATCCAATTGCTTTCTATAGTAAAGGGTTATCCACTTCCAAAAGACATCGTTCAGTGTATGACAGAGAATTACTTGCCTTGGTATCTGCATTACAAAAATGGAAACACTACCTTATTGGACATAAATTTGATGTTTTGACTGATCACAACAGCCTCAAATACCTATTGGATCAATGTATCTCTACACCAGAACAGCAACGTTTAATGATGAAGTTACTGCCTTTCGATTTCAGAATTCATTATAGATCTGGTACTTCTAATCAAGGAGCTGATGCATTGTCCAGAATTACCCATTCAGCAGATTTACTAATGTTAGCCATTCCTCAAGTTGCTTCATTGGAAGATCTTCCAACCTTACTACAAAGAGACCCAGATACAGCCTGAATTTTAACAGCACTCCAATCAGATCCAACTTCTGTTCCTAATTTCTCCATTGCAGCTGACAGGCTGTACTACAAAAATAGGTTGGTGATTCCGAAATCTCCAGCTTTAAGTGCTTTATTAATCTGAAGCTCATACATCACCTTGAAGAAGTCATGGGGGAGTACTTGAAACCTTAAAGCAGCTACAGCAACAATTTTATTGGCCAAATATGAAGAATGATGTTAAGGAATTTGTTTTGGCCTGTCTTATCTGTCAAAGAAACAAATATCTTCCTCAATCACCAGCAGGTCTTCTGCAACCTCTGGATATTCCACAAGTATGGGAAGATATTTCACTTGACTTCATTGTTGGGTTACCAAAGTCAAATGGATGGGAGGCTATTTTGGTTGTAGTTGATCGATTAAGCAAATATGCTTATTTCCTTGGGCTTCCTCTTCATTATTCATCAAAATCAGTTGCTGCAATATTTTGTAAGGAAATAGTTCGCCTACATGGATTCCCAAGATCAATCATTTCTGATAGGGACACCGTTTTTCTCAGTTCTTTTGGCAAGAATTATTCAAACTCAGTGGCACTTAATTGAAGATGAGTACTGCCTATCATCCTCAAACTAATGGGCAAACTGAGGTTGTGAACCGATCTCTTGAAACGTACCTAAGATGTTTCACTCAGGATCATCCTAAAACTTGGGGTAATTTCCTGCATTGGGCTGAGCTCTCATACAATACTGGATTCCACTCCTCCACTGGCTCTTCTCCTTTTAAAATTGTTTACGGAAGGGATTCTCCTCTTTTACCTATTCAACAAGGCACAACTAATTTGGCTGAATTAGAGGAATATTTTGCTGAAAGAGATGCACTCATTGCTACTATACGTTCTAATCTTTCAAATGCCCAGCAAAGAATGAAAGTTTCAGCAGATTCTCATGGACGAGAGGTGGAGTTTCAACTAGGAGATTGGGTTTTCTTGAAGATTCAACCCTACAGACAACCTTCTCTTGCTAAAAGAAGGTTTGATAAATTGGCACCTTGCTTTTGTGGACCTTATCCAGTTGTGAAGAAAATTGGTGCAGTTGCATATGAACTTCAGCTTCCTAATGAGACAAGAGTCCATCCGGTTTTCCATGTCTCTTTACTTAAACCAGTTCATGGTTTTCATTCTTCTACTTTACCACCATTTCCAATCAATGATGACTGGGAAGCCAATATACAACCTGAGCAGATCTTATCATGGCGCCATACTAATCAAGCTAACACTTCTATGGCACAACCTGATTTGGAGTTGTTGATCAAATGGAAAGGACGTTCTACCGAAAAAAGTAGCCGGGAATCCTATGATGTTATTTCAATTCAGTTTCCTTCTTTTGCCCTTGAGGACAAGGCCATTCTCCTGGCAGGGAGTAATGATAGGATACCACAACCACTGTTGGTTTACTCCAGGAGAAATACACGTGTCTAGGAGTCTGTTGGTTTACTCCAGGAGAAATACACGTGTTTAGGAGTCAGATTGTATTACACGTGTCTAGGAATCAGAGTATATACATAGGAAGTTTACAGTAATTGTATCTTATCCTTAAAATAGCAGTTATATGTTTTATCATCTGTCAGTTACTATCATTCAGACTCTATATAAGGCTGTTGTACATTTAATTATGTATGACAAAAATACATTCAGAAAAGTTTATTCCTCTTGCCGGAGTTTAGGTGCTGGCTCTTGTATTTTGATTTTCTCTCTTGTTTGTTCAACCCTATCAGAATGATAGTTGGGTACTAAAGAGAAGTTCTGTCGCTGTATGCTCTCCATATTATCCCACCTCCATCGTCATCTAGTTTGTTGATAGGGTTTCTTGAAAGCATTTCCTAGATTTAATGCTATTTGGTGTTTTCCTCTTCTTGCCTTTTGCAGGGTGTTTCATTGGAGTTATGTCTTTAGTTCACTTATTGGAGGAGAAATGATAGTGAACAAAATTAGGTTTACAACAACAATAAATCCTCATCCTAGTAGATGGGATCAGCTACATGGATTGCTATTGTGCTCTATTGAACAAAATTAGGTTTATTTTATCTTTATTTTATGATTGTTAGGATTTTTTAAATGAATTTATTCTAATAAAGATTAAGACATTTAGATTATCGGTTCTTAAAAAACATAGTTGTATTTGGATAGGATTTGTCATATTATCCTAGTTTATCTTATTTTATCTAGGATAGCTTAAATTAGTTTTATTAAATGAATAATTGTACTTGGGACTTTATAAAGATGCCCCAGGGTTAGCTTGATATTAGATTTGTTTGTCTTTTGACTACAATTTTAAGAATTTTGCAGACACTGCCACCTTATTTCTCCTTTTCATTTTCTCTCCTTCCCTTTTTATCCTCCTCTACCTTGTTCTTCATCACTTAAATAATTTAGTGTCATGGATTAATTTTTTATCCCCCTAGTCCTCCATGCTTTTAAGTATAATACAAGAGCATATTATTGTAACAGAATTAATAGGAGAACAAATAATATCTAGTATGCTCCACATATCACACATTTAGCAGCAGTTCGCTTGTCATGTTAATAGAGGTTTTCAAACAAATGATTTGCATTTCAATTGTGATCACTGGCATGAGAAACACCAGTCATCATAGAATTGTCAGACACGTTGGGTGGGAAAACTTAACTGTTTTTCCCTCAGTGTGTGGAGTGTGACTTCCCTTGAGAGGACAGAAACTATTAAAGAAAATTTTGATTTTGGGTTCTTATTCAAGGCTGTATTTCATCTATTGGGAACTTTGCACTGTTTCCCCACTTTTTTTGCAACTCAACATGAAATTTCTGTGGATGAATACTTGACTAAATAAAGATGAAAAAACTTTCAAGATTTTCCAGTCTCAGGAGTATGATCTTGTGAACAAATACAATTATGTTGTCAGCCTTTGGAGAAGGGTGAGTGCTTATTATTATTTATCAACTTATTGAATTTTTTATCTTGCTTTGTGGTAAATGGGTTGTCAATCTTGTATTTTCAGGTATCAACAGTAACTGGAGAGTTACGTTATGATGAAGCATTGAGGCTGCTAAACACCATGGAAGATGCATCCAAGAGGTTAGACAGTATTATTCTGATTTATACTTTCTTTGGGGTTACCATCATTCTTCTAGGTTCGACCCTGGAATGCTTTCAATTTCATAGAATTCTACAGCACTTTCTAGAGTGGCACAAGACTCTGAAACAATTTCCAATGTCTCGTTGGCCTTCTCAGAACTTGTAGATCTCACCAATCTTTGAAACCAAGTTTTCCTGCCAAGCCATGATTAAGTAGTTGTTTTTGGCATTACATATCTACATAGGTTCACTGTCTGCTAGTTTTCTTTGCTTCTTTCACTGACTGGACCATTAAATTTGAAGGTAGTTGTAGCTTGTGGTCATTGGATTGGGACTCTTGTAACCTGAGTCATTCAAGAATGGGTAGGGTAAGATGCCGTCTATATGGAAGACATGGGGTATTCTTACATGCCTCTAGGTCTGATTCAAATGATGTTTAGGCATGGAATCTACTATCCCCTGATACCATATATAAAAAGGAGAAAACCAGAAGGGGGCAAAAGTTCTCATTAGCACACAAGCAAAATTTAAGGTCTTCAAGAGAAGGATGCTAAGGTCTTTAAATTCATTAGTTTTGATGTCGTTTGAGGGGATGATCACCTTATAAAGGAGGATGTTTCTTGGCTAAATACAGATTTCATTTGAACAGTAAAGCTAAAAGCAGTAAATGGGAATTTTACCTCTATAGAATTCTGGCTAACCTCCATCAGTATGATCCACTAATCCAGTGCTTATTGGGTGTTAACATCTTTCTGAGAGAGGAAATGGGGGCTTGATCATAGACCAAGTGAGAGAGAGGATTTGGAAGATAATTTATGCAAACCTAGGGAACTTTATGGCTAGAATTGGATTTATTTTCTATCTTCATCAATTATATCGTTTTGATAGTTTTGAGAGGATCCGAACTGCGAAACTATAATTACCTAACTGCCAAGTGAGTAAATACACTGATGAAGTTTTTACCTGGTATGTAACATGTTAGACTTTTATGATGGATGATTTGATTTTTCTCCCCTATGAAATTATTGCTATTTACGTTTATTACTTCTTTGGCGTTCATAAAAGGGTTGATGGAAAAAGTTTCATTAACTTTTTGTGGTAATAGAATTATATATATATATATATGTATATATATTCTTTTTCCCACAGTTTTCCATCAACTTTTGGAAGCTGGAAGCTTTCTGTGAGGAGCCTGTTCTTAACCATATGTCCTTCTCTTCATCACCCCATGACAAGCCATCTATTTATTTTTATTTTTGTTATAACAATTTAAATTCCTTATTTCTATAATTTTTGCTTAACTCTGTCACTTTTTGCAGGTTTCTTGACCAAGTTAACACAACGTTGGCCTATCTCCATCCAATTAACTGCTCAAGAGAGAGAAAAGTCCATCTGGTGTTTGACATGACAACAATCCCTGCCTTCTTGATTGTTTTGGGGTGCCTTTACTTGGTATTGAGGCCAAGGCGACCAAAGCCGAAGATTAATTAAGATTTCGGACCACAATTATGAACTTCAAATGATTATTATACGGAATATTGCAACGGCTCAAGTGTAATGGTTTAGTCTTCATGTGAAAAGACAGTATAGGTTGGGTATCAAGTGAAAGAAGTCATGGAAGGCTGCTTTATAGGTTGGGGGTCAGTTGACAAAACTAGTGAGAAGAGGGTGACAATTGTGGGCTCGAGATTATGAATGTGTAAACTATTTTGATTTTGATGATAGGACTGACATATAAGTTGAGCGGGATTGTTCATTGGTCTGATTTGGTTTGATCTTGATCATACTGCTCTAATCGAGGTAGAAGAACTATGGATCTATTTGGTTTTGCATTCCAATCGATCTGGTTTAATTTTTGTTGGGTATGGTTGAATTTTTTATTCAGTTTAATTTTACCTTTAAAAGGCTTGTTCGTCGATTTAATTTGAATTATATTTCTTGGGAATAAAAAGGTCAAAATGTAATGCAAACGTAGATTTAGCTGATTTACACGCTCGCGCAATGTTCTTAGCTGAACCATAATTTCCATCTTGTTCATCTTTCTTTAATTACAAGCTAGTTCTTACATCAAGGAACGAGTATAATAAAAATTGATATTCATATGGTCTTATTTATAGAGCACTTAACCATCTTTTCATACATGCAAAAGGAAACTGAAATTTATTAATTCTATCTTAAAATTTAGGGTGAAGGTGTAAATTTGTAAATTTAGTAATGAATAATTCCTCAAGTGTGACCATAAGACTTGTATATTTATGGGTGCAAAAATAGCAATAATCAATTTTTTCACTGCAATTATAAAAAGACAAGGGAAATAGGGAAATTTTAATTCAGAGCAATAGAATCAGGAAATTCCAAATCAGTTATTTTATACCTCTTTGTGAAATTAAGAAAATTTATTAAGTTTAATAACACGAGTATCTTAATTCACAACAAGAGTATCTCAATTAACAATATTACAACAACTTACAATATAAATATATAGTATTTAAATACTTCTGTTGTTAATTGAGATACTCTTGTTGTGAATTAAGATACTCGTGTATCTCCTCATTCTGGAATTCTCCCTACTTTTTTTGTGAAATTACGAAAATGTCACTAGATTTTAACAACCCGAGTATCTTAATTTACAACAAGAGTATCTCAATTAACAATATTACAACAACTTACAATATAAATATGTAGTATTTAAATACTTCTGTTGTTAATTATGATACTCTTGTTGTGAATTAAGATACTCGGGTTGTTAAAATCTAGTGACATTTTCGTAATTTCACAAAAAAAGTAGGGAGAATTCCAGAAAAAGACATTGGAAATAGGGAAAAGTCAATTTAATACGGCAAAATCGGAAAATTCCAAATCAGTCTATTTTGTACTTTTTTGGGTAATTACAAAAATGCCACCGAATTTTTCACAACATGAGTTTTGTCATTCACAACAACAG
>JBAGKO010000008.1:11302534-11321788 GCA_037177275.1 Acacia concinna
ACTGTATACTATAAGCTACTATATCTGAAAAGTTTTAAATGCAATGTTGAAGCAATGACAATAATTATACATGCAATATGAAGATTATGTCTGTCAAAGACCGGGGATTGAAGTATCACTTATGTCTATCAATTGTTTGGATTATCTTTTCAAGACTATAATTTCCAAAATCCCGCACATTTTTTCTTCTGGAGATATTCCCTCAATTATTATTAACCGTGACCAAAATGTTCAATTTTATTTCCCCACAAACGTCATCGATATTAAACATTAGGAATATGCCCTATCCTCTGTTTTACATGTTCATTCGAAAATTACAGGGGCTTTTATACAGCCAATATTCAGACATTGCAGTGGTAGATAAGAGCAGTGACTTTATCAAAGCACAAAATGTACCTTGCAGTCACTTTAGTGATACAGAGTGCCGATTGAAGTTGAAGGAAAGGACGCTGGGAGCAAATGGCGATGATTAAAGGAATGGCGATAGATCCGAACCCTTCTGGTGTGATTCTCTTTCTCTGGCCGACGGGCGACTCGACGCTGTGACTGTGAGGCTCTGGTTCTCTTGCACTGGCCAACGGGTGACGGCTCACAACTGAGGGACTTAGGGTTAAGAAGGGGAAATGAGGAAAGACAACCGAGAAGGGAAGGGAACGAGAATGCGACGGAGCTACGGAGGCACGAGGGAACAACAGAACAGGGAAGGGAAGAGTGAAGACTTGTAAGTTGTGATTTATGAATGTGAGAGACTGAGAGGGTCTGGGTCTGTGATTGTATGTGTGTGTCAGTGTCTCAGTGAGTGTGTGTGTGTGTCATGGTTCGAGAGTCTGAGAGATTGAGACTGATGAGTGATGACTGATGAGAGTAGGGAAGGAAGGAGAGCGTGACTCAATTTTTTTTTATTATTATAACATATACGGGTAACAGGCGGGGCACGGGTTACCCGTGCCTTAACCCGTTACCCGCCCGTATAAATTTAAACGGGTACGGTCAACCCGTACCCATTACGGGGCCAATCTGGGTGGGCTTACGCGGGCCAAAAAACTACGGGGAGCGGGCGGACGGGCGGGGAGCGGGTCTCTTGCTCACCCCTAAACGCATATACACACTCGCACGACATATTTTATACCAAATCGTGTTTTTAATGTAAGATCCAGACCGGAGGCAGTGTGTACATATATATTATTTCCTCATATTCTAAATAGGGAGAATTTCAGAAAAATACCTCCCCAAATTCTAAAACTCCAAAAGGAATGTTAACATTTCAAAAAGACACTAAGGTACCATGGACCAAATTGGGGTTTTAAAATTTTACTGACGAAAACCATTATTCTTATGGTGAAAACCATTACTTAAATGGTGAAAATCCGACACTGTTCACGTCATGGGTACATTCCTCTCTCTCCTCTGTCAGATGAACAGTGTTAATATTAGTGTCAGTGTTAGATGAACAGTATCGTCAGAGGAGGGGAGAGAGAAATGATTAACACGAAGTAGCGAAAACCATTACTCAAATGGTGAAAATATACTACTGTTCATGTCAGCTAATTTTGAGGGGGAGAGAGTGATTAACACGAACCAACATAGACTAACAAAATCCATTACTCTTCTTGCGAAAACCATTACTCATCTTGTGAAAATTACTACTGTTTATGTTAGTGAATTTCAAAATCCCAATTTGGTCCATGGTACCTTAGTGTCTTTTTGAAATGTTAACATCCCTTTTGAGTCTTTTTAAAATGTTAACATCCTTTTTGAGGTTTTAGAATTTGGGGAGGTATTTTTCTGGAATTCTCCCTTCTAAATATAAGGGTTGACGCACAGATTTGTTTTAAGTATAGACATAACATATCACTTTACTTTTTCTCACAAATATACAATTTTTTATCTATTATTCGCCTTATTAAGGGGTTTTCAATCCATTAATGCAGCAGTATCTAACAATAAAAAATAATCAGAATGACTTGTTCGAAGTCAGAGACTTGTTTTTTTCCCCTTGTTTTGTAAGTTGTTTTGTTATCTGTTGTAAACTTGTAGTTTTGGTTGTTTCGTAGTTGATTTGACAAAATTTTAGTTGTCTTAGAGTCAAATACAAAATTTATTACGAATTAGAATGCAATAATGTACAAATAATTCAGGATTGTTCGCTTATCAAGGAGCCTTTATTTTAAATTCTTTAAGTTAAACTAAATGCTAAAAACGTGATTAGAAATGAGGTTTTGAAATTTGATTTTTTTAAAAATTAAAATGCATTAAAGTTTAACTATTTTATATTTTTGGTATTTTTGGAAAATATTGAAGAGAGAAATATTTTTGGATTAAAAGTGATATGATAAAATGAGTTTGGTAGCAAAAAGTTGGTGGTTTTCCTAGCTTCTTACAATTATATTGGGAATTAATTTTACATCAAGTCAAATTAAAAATTTCAAGCAATCACATTGAGTTCAATCTAACTAATTAATGACTAATCATATGATCGCATTCACAGTCACTTCTTAGATAAATTGTTAAAAACCACTTGATGTGTGTTTAAAAATCATTTTAATACACTTGTTTCCTCTTAATAAGAGCACAATCACGATACTTAACTTAAATTAAATCCATCACACACACTAGTAATCACATAGAATGCACAATATCATTAATCCAAAGGGAATATTTTCAACATAAAAACCGAGTGCACTAACATGAAATCCAACACATAAATAATTTAATAATAAACAAGTCTCACAAAAATGTATCCAAATAAAAATCTAAGTCAAATTCATGATACATGAAGTAAGCTTATGGAAAAAAATAATAAACTTCCCTCTATAGCTCATTTAAGCTCTAGCTACCTTCTTTACCACCAAAACTCAAGATCTAACCACTCATAATTTCAATTGGAACCACAAATTGTTTAAAACTCATGAGACCCATTATAATATATATAAGTGGCATGATTAATAGAGAAATATGGGTCTGTCGGGTTTAGTTAGAGAAAGGAAACAATTAAGGTGACAGTAGTAAATGGAGCAAGATAGTAGTAGACGATGAAGGGTGATGGCGATAGATTGAATTGGAATGTGAAAAAGAATGGCAAGGCAGTGATGCACGGTGGCTAATGGTGGTTCAATGGAGTATAATAGAAGATTGTGATAGTGGTAAAACGGAGGTGGATTTGTGACGACCTCAAAAGTGAAATTGACAGTGGTATATGGATAAAGCTAAAGGGATAGAGCTGGCTGTCAAAGGTAGTAGTGGTTGACTGGAATAGAAGAGAAGAATGACAAGGAAGGTGCGGTGGGTCTCGATAGTGGTAGACGATGGTGAATCTCTTGCCAAACCCACTCTCTCGCTGTTAACTGTATCTCCCGTCCCCCTCTTATCTATGCGCGATGATGATAATGATGGGTCAGATGATGGTGGTTAACAGAAGAAAGGTTGGTGGTCGCTGGAAGATGGTGGTTGTGGTGCTTGCACTGTGTCTCTCCTCTCTATTGTAGCGTGCTATGTTTTTCTCTCCTTACAGCATATATATATGGGTAAAGGGGCAAAATTGCTCTGGAAGTATTATCCTAGGGGCAATTTTGCCCTGGAAGTTTTAGAAGTAGGGCAATTTTACCCCTGCCGTTAGTTGACCGTTAATTGATTCAATATATTAAGCTGGCAGTCCATAGGTCATTCACTATATTTTTGCTAAGGTGAAAATTTATACCGGAACTTTTAAAAAAGATGAATTAGATGATAGATAGACTTTTGAGACAAATTTCTAGCTTAACAAAAATAAACTAGATGACATTTGAACTACTAGTTCAACATATTTGATCAACTAATAGTCAAAATTAACGGATTTAAAACTTTCAGGACAAATTTTCACATTAACAAAAATAAAGTGGATGACCTGTGGATTACCAACTCAACATATTTGATCAACTAACTGTCAACTAATGTCAGGGGCAAAATTGCCCCACTTCTGAAACTTCTAGGGCAAATTTGCCCTTTATGAGACTTCCTGGGCAACATCGTGTTATGGAATAAATAATTAGGATTAGATATTATTTAGTATTTTGATTATATATTATTTGGGATTTAAATTAGATATTATTTAATATTTCAATTAGATATTATTTGGGATTTATATTAGATATTATCATTTGGCTTTAGTTTTAGATATGATATTATTTGATATTATTTGGTTATTCGGCTGCCTATCTTATATCTATAAATAGGATAGCCTCATCATGTAATTCAGTTTGGTTTTGTGATTTGATGATTAATGAAAATATTCAGTTGCGTATATTTCTCTGTTTTTATTTACCCTCTAATTCTCTCTGTTATTCTTCTAATTCCCTCTTCTTTCCCTAAATTCTATTACAAACCTAACAACATAGATTGATTTTACAATCAATCTATCAGTGGTATTAGAGATTTGAGATCCTCTGCCACACGTTCAAATTTGCATGGCCCACGCTCGTTCTCAAGATTAGTTAATAATGTCTGAAGAAAGATTACAAGCCATTGAATCAAAATTGCCGAGTCTCGATACCTTAGAACAAAAGGTCAACACCATCGACAATCTCCAAGAACTCATTCTGCAATTAAATAACAAGATCAATGGATTGCAGAAAGAGGCTCAAGAAAATGCTGGTTTCCATAGACGCACATCTCACCCCAATGACCGTCGGACTCCACAGCAAAATACCAATCACCTTCTTGGATATCAAAAGCCGACGCAATTCACCAAATTATACTTCCCAAAATATTCTGGAGAAGATATTCTTGTATGGCTATTGAGATGTGAAAGGTACTTTGAACTTGACAGAACTCCTGAAGCCAATAAGGTCAAGATGGCATTGATTAATCTTGATGACAAAACATTCTAGCGGCATCGTGCTCTTGAAAGAAGATTGAAGGGCTGATTACCTATATGGGATGATTACGCGGTAATGCTCCAAGATACCTTTGGACCACCGGATGAGTCGCCGATGGGAGACTTTACACACCTTCGACAGACTGGGTCACTGTCGAACTTTAATCCGAGTTGGGATGCAATAATAGCCAAGCTAGATCTACTGGAGGACTACTTGGCTGATGCCTATCTATCGGCCCTCAAAAGCGAGATTGGCTTCGTGGTAAGAATGTTCCATCCTTGTGCATTGACTAAAGCTTGCAAGCTTGTAAAGATGTAAGAATCAATCATCACAGTCCTACCCTGTCATGCCCTAACCCGACCCGGTTACAATCCTACACCCAACATCATATGGCTCCAACCTGACCCATCAACCATCTCCTGGACCTAATTCAACCCTCCTCACCTCTTCAACAGCCTTAAGCCCTTATAAAAAGCCCTTTTGGCCCAAAAATCATTTTCTCCATATCAAGCCACATCTTCATCATTCAAGCCTCCACCATTACCACCTAAAAACTTAAATAAGCCATTTAAACCTCTTACTCCCGCAGAAGAAGCAGATCATAGTAGCCAAAAACTTATCTTTTACTGTCATGAACCCTTGTCCCGTGAGCATAAATGCACCCAAAAACAGAAGTATCAATTGCATTACATAGTATCATACCTGAATGCTCCAAAATTGTTGGAAGAAATTCCTGATAGTGAAGAAATAGAGGAAGGACAACCTTTAATTTCACTATATGCTATTAATGGCGTTGACAATATTTCTTCTATGAGAATACAGGGTTATGTTGGAAAAAGGCCAATTTAAGTTCTGATTGACAATGACAGCACACATGATTTTTTGGATTTGCAACTAGAACGAAAATTGGGCTGGAAGAAAGATATTTTTATCTCTTCTTCAGTTGAAGTTGCTGGTGGTCAAAAATTAAAAGCTTATGGTTCGTGGAAAGGAGTTAAATGGAAAATGCAGGGCCTTGAATTCACTTTTGATTTTTGAATTATGGACCTTAAAGGTGTGTTTGGTATGAAGGGAGGGGAGGGGAGGGGAGGGAAATAAGAGGATTTTGCTCCTCTCCTTTTGTTTGTATAACAAAAATTTTTAGGAGAGAGAAATTTTTTTAAGATTTTCCCTCCCTCCCTCTCCTAACCCTCCCCTCCAAAATTGGGGGAATTTAGAGGAAAAATGTTATATTTTGGCTTTTATTAATTAACATGCACATGAATATTACTCTTTTTTAATATTTTAGATTGTCTCCCTTTTAGATTTGTGCTATACATTATTAGTATTATACTATATTGTATTTTTTTACCGCTCTATACATATTTTTAATAAGAAAAATAAATTAATACACTCATTTTGAAAGTTGCAGATAATTTTGTTTAAAATTACATTACAAATATTAATTCTCTTTTATATGCTACACTTCAAAAACTTTTACATTGATCAGTGTCTATTTTATTTTCTATTGATTATATTCTTACGTTATTGATTATATTTTTTTTTTTTACATTATTAAAATCCCTCCCCTCCCCTCCCCTATTATCCATCCAAATAAAGTAAAACAAAATCCTTCTCAAATCCTCCCTTCCCCTCCCCTCCATTAAAATCCTTCCCTTCCCCTTCCCTCCATTGAGCCAAACATACCCTAAGACTTATGATATGATACTGGGACTTTACTGGTTGAAACATATTAGGAATGCATTTTGGGATTATGATTCTTTAACAATGTATTTTTGGTATGATGGGAAATTGCAGAAGTTACAATCTGCCCCCTTAATTCATGGTGGATTACTCATCCAAATAAGGATGCGCTTTCTTCTTAAGACCAACTCTACTTACTTCAAATGGTTAAGACAAATAGCGATATTCCCTCATGTTTCTCACTAATTGATTCTGATTTGAATGTTCCAGCAAAAGTGGAATCAATTTTGAGCACATTTTCAAATGTTTTCAATGAGCCTAAGTCTCTGCCTCCTTTTAGGGAAGGTCATAATCATTCTATAGTATTGAAGGAAGGCACTAATTCTATTAGTTTGGGACCTTATCGCTATCCAGCAGCTCAAAGGGATACTATAGAAAAATTGATCAATAAACTACTACAAGCTAGCATTATTCAACCGAGTTCATCTCCTTTTTTTGCACCTATTGTCTTAGTAAAGAAGAAGGACGGTACTTGGAGGATGTGCATCAATTTTTGTGAGTTGGATAAGGCCACCATAAAGAATCAATATCCAGTTCCACTTGTCGAAGAGCTCTTTGAAGAGCTAAGGGCTGCTAGATGGTTCACTAAGCTTGATCTACGTGCCGAATACCACCAAATCAGAATGGAACTGGATGACATATATAAGACAACATTTAAATTTTATTCCAAGCACCATGAGTGGTTGGTTATGCAATTTGTCTTGACCAATGCACCGGCAACATTTCAGGTGCTAGGATTGATCTCTTTCGTTCGTTCTTATTTGCATAAATTTGTGTTAGTATTTGTTGATGATATTCTGATTCATAGCTCATCTCTTACGGATCATGCTAAGAAACTGACTCCGGTGTTGCAAATATTGAGACAACCACTTCTTTGTCAAGAAATCTAAGTGCACCTTTATGGCACCTTATGTGGAGTATTTGGGGCACATTATTGGTGCATGTACTGTTTCTACCAACCCCAAGAAGATTCAATCTGTAGCTGAATGGCCTTTCCTCACTACTATTAAACAGTTGAGAACTTTTTTTGGGTCTAACCGGTTACTATCGACTGTTTATAATAAATTTTGAGACCATAGCTCACTCTCTTACGTCTTTTTTGAAGAAGAATGACTTCCTATGGACTCAAGTAGCCATTGATGCCTTTAATGAAGTCACATAAGCTCTCACTTCAGCACCAGTTCTTTTTCTACCTAATTTTACCAAACAATTCATTGTGGAGGCTAATACATGTGGGAGCGATATTGGGGTTGTCCTTAAGTAAGAAGGAAGGCCTCTAGCTTATTTTAGCAAGGGATTATCTCCTAAACATAAGCAATTATCAATTTATGAGAAGGAATTGATGGCCGTAGTCCTAGCAGTGCTTTATTGGCATCAATACTTGGAGAGACAATGGTTTGTTATACATACAGACCAGCAAAGCCTTAAATACCTCATTGGACAGCAGCTCAAGACCTCATTTCAGATGCTATGGGTTGCCAAGTTGGTTGGTTTTGACTACGAAATTCAATATAAGAAGGGTAAGGACAATTCTGTGGCTGATGCACTTTCTAGAATGCCTAAATTACAATTAATGCAGATTTTCCTAGACACTTCCTCACCTGAATTGCTACAACACACCAAGCAAAGTTGGGAGAAAGATGACTATTTACAACAATTGCTTCCTAGAGTGCAAGCTAATGATAGAGCCATTAGTTATTTCACTTGGAGTGAGGATTTACTAAGAAGAAAGGGTAAATTGGTGGTTGATAATGACCCTAACCTTAAGAAGAAAATTCTCGATTGGTTGCACTCTAGCTCACAAGGAGGCCACTTCGGTATTAACACAACCTACCAAAGGATTAAATCTTTCTTTTGGTGGCGCAAGCTTTTTGAGGATGTGACTACATATGTTAAAGCTTGTGATACATGTGCATGATGCAAGTATGAAACAATAGCACCACCCGGGTTGTTACAACCTCTTCCCATCCCTAGTCGAATTTGGGAGTCTATCACTATGGATTTTATTGAAGGTCTACCTAAGTCTTATGGCAAGGGCACAATTTGGGTGATTATTGATAGGATGAGTAAGTATGCACACTTTATTCCACTTGCTCATCCATTTTCAGCTTCTACTTTAACATATCATTTCATGGACTATGTTTATAAACTTCATGGGGCACCGGCCGAAATCATAAGTGATCGTGACTCTCTCTTTATTAGCAACTTTTGGAAAGAATTTCTTAGAGTATTAGGAATTGAGCAAAAGCTTTCTACAGCTTATCATCCTCAAACATATGGTCAATCAGAAGTATTAGATAGGTGTTTGGAAACCTATTTGAAGTGCACATGTTGGGAAAAGCCTAAGGAGTGGGCTAAGTAGCTTTCTCATGCGGAATGGTGGTATAACACTTTTTATCACACCTCAACTAAGGCTACACCTTATGAGCTTTTATATGGGCAGCTTCCTTCTATTCATACTCCATATTTGCCACATAATTCTGTTTTGGAGCATGTGATAGGAGTTTTGCAGCATGATAAGAAGTTTTTGCATTACTAAAGCATCATTTGCACCAAGCAGCCAATATTATGAAGTAACGGGTTGATTTGCATAGGATCGATCAAGAAATTCAGTTGGGACAATGGGTATTTTTGAAGCTCAAACCCTATCAACAGATTTCAGCAGTAGCAAGGGTTTCCCAGAAGCTCGCACCACAGTTGTATGGTCCCTACTAGGTGATTGAGAAGGTAGGGGTAGTAGCTTATAAGTTAGAGTTGCCTCCGAATTCTAGGGTACATCCCACATTTCATGAATCCCTATTAAAGCTATGTCCGGACCCTACGGTTAAGCCTCGTCATCCACCGTTAGAATTCCCAGAACTACCTCCTACTAAAGAGCCAAACAAAATTCTGAACAAGAGGATGAAGAAACATAGGAAGAAAATGATAATTGAAATATTAGTGCAATGGAAGGGTGTACCAGAGGAAGAAGCATCATGGACTCCTCTCTACCATTTCTAGCAACAATTTCCAGCATTTATTGTTCCAGATCCTTGAGGACAAGGATGTCTAAAAGGGGAGGGTATTGTTATGGAATAAATAATTAGGATTAGATATTATTTAGTATTTCGATTCGATATTATTTAGGATTTAAATTAGATATTATTTAATATTTCGATTAGATATTATTTGGGATATAGATTGGATATTAGATATTATTATTTGGTTTTAGTTTTAGATCTGATATTATTCAGTTATTCGGCTGCCTGTCTTTTATCTATAAATAGGATAGCAACATCATGGAAATTCAGATAAGTTTTATGTCTTTCATGTTTTAATGGAAATCACCCTACGGGGCTTGCTTATGTTTCTCTGTTTCTATTTACCCTTTGATTCTCTCTGCTATTTTTCTAATCCCCTCTTCTTTTTTCTAAATTCTATTCTAAACCCTAACAACATAGATTGATTTTACAACCAATCTATAATTTTCCCATTCCCGGGGCTATTTCCCAAGGACCAAATGGGCCAAACCTCCCAACTAATAAGGTGATCTCTACTTAACTCACCCCTACTTAAAAAGAAAGAAGCCTCTCAAACTTTTCTTTGGGCAACACCCTAGAATCCTAGAAAGGGACTGTTAATATAAAGGAATAGTGGGAAGAGACTGTTAATAATTATTGTAGCCACCTTTGGCGAAGGAAGACCCCCTTCCAATTTTTTTAACCTTTTGAGCAGCTAGTTCCCAGAAGGAAGACACTGTTTCATTATTGCTTCAATAACATTGTGCTTTAGTCATGTTTCTTCCTTTTCCCCCTCATATATGCATTTTATTTTGTCTGAAACTTTGCAGGAGTTGATTGTGTCGGCAGGTTCCTTACAGTTCTCTTCTGGGAGAGCAGAGATAGAAGATGTAACAAAATGTGTTGGCGATGTGAGTGTATTCATTGATTTACAACTAAGCTGGTTTATTTTTGTACCTTATACAACTTACATTTATTATAATTTTTGGTAACCTTGTTTTATGTGTTCCAGGTATGAATATTCGCTTTCGACTTTTTTCCCTATATAAATATTTGTTTAAAAGTTAAAAAGAAAATAATTTGATAAATCATTACTTATAAATATATTTCATCTGCAGCAGAAGTGATGTACTTAATCAACCTCATTATATTAGGTAAACAATTTATTTATTTGAAGGCAATAAATTAATTATTGAATCAATATTAAATAATGCTGACTTAAATTTAGAAGCAATAATCGACCTTTTAGACTGAAAATAAATGTCTTTTTACATTAACTAATCTGGACTAAACAATCTAACAAACATCTTAGTGTATTTTATGTTACCAACATAAAGCAGTAAATGCAAAACATTTTCAACATAAAGCATTAAGCTTCTTATCCTTGACACACTTTGATTTATTCATTTTTTCTGATTTAATTTTTACTTTTTATACAACATAAAGCATTAAATGCAAAACATTTTCAATTGAATTATTTTCACAACCTGTTTTCTTGATGATTAAATGTTTGATGGTTATCACTAAAATTTAATTGTTAAATAAATAAATTTGAAGAATGAAGCAGAAAAAAACAATTCTGCACATTGTCTAAGCTGAAAAACACGGAAAATAGGTGATGTTTGGAAGTTTTAGATATGAGGAGATGAGAAAGGAAAAGTGCCACTGCCTTTTTCTTTTTTGTTTTTAATGCTTAGCGAGAAAGGTGAGGAAATATATTTTATTTAAGGTTCTATTTAATCCTTGTTAAATTTGGAGGATACAATAATAATTTATCTTCTTTTTAAATGAAAGATGCTGGTGCTGCCTCTTCCTCTGCCCCCTTCCTTTAACTGCTAATTTGGATGAATCAGACTTCTAATGAAAAGAGTGGACAATCTTGGATATGTCTCCAAAATATAATTTTTATCTATTATGGATTGATATTTTTTTGATCATGCATTGTTTAGGCATTTATGGTGATAGTTCGAAACAAGAAACGTGTTGGCTACACCTATGAGTTAACCTTAAAAGTTAAAGGTACAATTCTTGTTGGGCATTTCAAAGAGTGCGCTCTATTTAATTATTATTTCTCTGGACTTTAATCTCATTAATTTGTTGAAGTTATGCTAAATTAAAAATGGAACAGGAGAATGGATGGTACAGGATGATAAGAAATTGGTCAATGGCCACATAGATGTCCCAGAATTCTCAGTTGGTGAGCTGGACGATTTGAAGGTATCTTTCAATGTTCATTTTAAATTCTTGTAAGACATCAGTGGATAGTGCTTCTCTGAGGTTGACCATTTCATATACATTTCAGCATCTCAATTGGGGAACTCTTATTTTTGCATCTTGCTCTCTCTTTTGTCCTCATTTTCCCTTTATTTGTTTTTGTTAAAAAAGCATTATTTTACCTAAAATAATATTTATATCACGGGTTCACTTAAGGTTCAATTGGTAGATTTTTCTTGATGATGAATGATTATCCTTTGGTCTTCTTTCTAGTGCATATTTCTATTGGTCTGTGAGTGATTAGGTAGTTTAGTGCTTTGCTATTCAGCAAACTTGAAAATAATTACATGATAATAGGTAGGATGAAAAATGTCGTCAATCTCTGGTAAACCTAAATGATAAAAATGTTACAATTTGACACGTGTATCATGTGGAGATCTAGCTAAAGGGATTTGGATAATTTATTTCATTAAGTAGCAAGATTTTGGAAGATGTAAGAAGTGTCTGGCAATGTGTAGCCCTTGCATGTTAATGATGCATTTTGCTTTGGAGGTGGTCATCTACCTTGTTTGTTGAGAGAAGAGAGGAAAAAGTTATGATAACTATGATTTTTTGGTGAAATAAATGTTAGAATTCCTACCAAAATAGCGATGGGGATAGGAACTGATGAACTAAGGTTAGAAAAAACAAGCTCCTCGTAAGGTCTTTAGCATCTTTGTTACCAAAACATGGAGGCGTTGTTATGTGTACATTTCTGTGAGATTCCCATTCAAATAGACATTTTTAGTATCAAATTGTTATTTTGCTTGAAACTTGTGGCTATTAGTGTAGCTTTGTACCTTTTATTCTTTTTTGTCAGCATGGAGTCATGCTGTGAATGTCCATTTAAAATTTATGGGTTTCCTTCCTTTTGGAAAAGTCACTATCTCCCAAGTGTTTCGCCCTTCTAATGCTGTCATTTTTTCCGTAACTGCTTTTCTACCCTCTAGTACTTCCAGTACTTCTTGTATAGTTATTGGAGTATTCACCCTGTCAATATTAAAAGCACGAAATCTTGTGTTTGACACTAGGTAGAAGAGGATAGAACAAGGGAAAGAAAGAATAGGATTGCAGAAGGGTAATGAGAGTCCTCTAGGATCAGATGAAGTAGGAGAATCAGGAAAATAGAAGTACAAGTAGGAGAAAGGGTAAGATAGAGAAGAGAATAACTCTAGAGTTAGAATCTAATCCTAGAGAAAAAGACAAGATAATCGGCTGAATAATACATTATATAATATGATATTTATAGATTTGACAGCATAACTGAAATTAACTTCCAATCCATAAAAACATGAGACTGCTAGTAACTTGCAGCAGCTAAGACTAACTACTTATAAGGATAGACACAATGGCCCCACATCAAGATAAAATTTAAATTCATCATATCTATGGACCGCCACAGTTCTTCCTAGAATAAACTAGTAATGGGCGTTGGTTCCTAACAACACCCTCCCCTAGGAGAACAACCTTATCCTCAAGATGAAATGATGGAAACTGATAGGCAATCAAATCTTAGTCTCAGCTGGCTGTGAGAAGGATTCTGCTACTGAAAAACTCGTGTAGCAAATGTCGGTTTTTTAGGTGGCACCACTTGTAACCTATGGCGCTGTCCATTCACCCGAATCATCAAAAACATTTTCTGCCAATGTATAGTGTTTGGAGAAGCCAGCTACTTGATGATGCCTGAGAGCATGGCTGCACCTCCAATGGAAAAGGTTAAGAAATTCTCTGGAATAGTTAAAGTCTGCCCTTGAACTTCTAACTATTTGCAGATTGAGTTGCATGAAATAAGGGTTTCCTTACATATTCGCACTTCAAAAGTAGGAGTTGATGAACAGGAATTTGTAAATCTGCTACAATATCTGAGATGAAATTTTGGGTTTAACCGCTATTGATCAAAATGAACACTGGCTTGGAGAGGAGTATTCCCATTAACTGCCTAGTTGTTGATGATGGGCTACCCAAAGTGCCATGTAGAGATATTTCTGCAAGTTCATTTGCTCTGTTGTCATCCATGTCAGTGTTCTCCAAGTTATGTTATCTAGATCTTTTATTAACTCCATGAATTTAAGAAAGGCAGTTTTCTATCTATGATCAGGAATAAATATATCCCCGCATCTGAAAACACAACCCTTTGTCTCTGTGTTACTGCTTATCAGTCTCAGGAATTGGTCGTGTAGTAGTGGTAACTGCCTGAGGAGTTCTATTAACTGACAGTAACAAGTATAACTGCTTCTGAAAATTGTTTTTATTTTCCCTGGATTTGTAATTGCAGTCAGCAACACTTGACCCATATTTTCCTGGAGAAAACTTCCAGAAGGCTATGATTGTAATTTGGCTTCAAATTCAAGGGCAAGACTTGCAGCCTTATAAACTGTGTGTGACTTTTGTATCTTAATATCCGCTTGCTACTCCTCCTTCAACCATTAGAAAAAACACCCAGCAAACAATGCTCAGACCAACCTCTTACCCTTGAAGAGCATCTTGCAAATTCTGTTCTATACTGATGCACTACGTCAAGTTGTTTAATGTTTCATAAATAAATGTCAGGGTTTTGAAATTCGGCCATAGCAAAATTTTCTTGAAAAATTTTAATCAATTCCTCCCAATCATGCACTGTTCGTCCAAAGGATACCATGTAAAAACATCTATTGCATCCCCATCCAAATTCATTGCTGCTATGTCAGCTTTAAGATCATCTTATGTTTGATATTAGTGAAAATACTTTACTTCCTTCATTTTCCAACCACAAGGATCCCCTCTTTCTAACTTAGGTAACTCTACGTTTGAATGAGGAAGCTTAGATGGGTTTCTATTGCACCATGGATTTTCTTGATCCCCTCCTTCACATTGTTCATAATTTTGCTTACCAAAATGGCTATTACTCCTCTTTTTTACCTGTGTGATTTTTATTATTGGCAGGCATATCAGCATCCAAACTGTTTAATTTAGACATAATAGTGGATAATTGTTGGGAAAGAGAATCAGTAGAGAAGGGGTTAGAAGATTCAGTGGGTATGGACGAGTTGCAGGATGATTCAGTGCCAGGATTAGGGAGAATAGGATCGTTGTCATAGGTTGAATAGCATGTGCTGACCATTTTATCCCAACAGTCTGAAAGGGATGGGCTCTAATACCAAAATATTAGAAACTAGATGAAAGAAGATAGAATAACGAGAAGAAAGAATAGGGTTGTAGAAGGGTGGTGAGAGTCCTCTAGAATCAGAATCTAATCCTAGAAATAGGAGAATTAGGAAAATAGAAGTAGAAATACGATAAAGGAGAAGAAAGAGAAGAGAGAGTAGAGGAGAGAACTCTAGAATCAGAATCTGAACTCCTATAGAAGAAGAAAACAAGGCTGGATAATACTTTCATTCATATCCTTGGCAAAGTACATAATTTGATGTTCATACTTCATAGCTTTTACAGCATATTTGAAATTTACTTCCAATCCTTCAGAACATGGAACTGCTAGTACCTCTCAATGATAAACACCAACTACTTATAACGATAGACACAAAGGCGTGCATCAACATAAAACAAAAATGCATAATATTTAAAGACTGCCACACCTCTTCCTAGAATAAACTAGTAAGAAGGGTCCATAGAGCATCATCTATGACAAAATTTTCAAGAGGATGAAGAGTACCAAGACCAGATTTTCGTTTATCTGAGTACTTCCTTGGAGATACTAGATTCATTATCTGTCACATGTTTTGACCCGTTTAGGTTTGACAGCATATTTGAAATTCACTTACAATCCCTAAAAACATGGAACAGCTAGTAACTCGCAATGACCAACACCAACTACTTAAGGATAGACACAACGGTGCACATCAACATAAAACAAAAATGGATAATACCTAATGACTGCCACGCCTCTTCCTAGAATAGACTAAGTGGTGTGTTTTTTTTTTTGGGTGTTAAAGCATCGTATGTGACAAAATTTTCAAGAGAATGAAGAGTACTAGAACCATGTTTCTTATTTATGACTACTTGCTCAGAGAGACTAGGTTCATCTGTCACAGTTTTTGATCCTTTTGGTGCCTCAGTCATGAGGATTACTTCTCTATTTGGTTTCCTTCATGTGAAGACTAGTTCATTGTATTTCTGTTATAAATCTACCAAGTTTGAGTTACCTTCTGGTTTTAGGCAATTGAGGTTGGGTTGATGAATCTAGAAAATGGGACAATGGGGATGACAAAGGTTGATACTACTCAATGAAGTCAATCAAACATTACTTGTGGCCAAAATTTTTGCCTCAGCACAATAACCTCAACATGAATTAGGTATGTGGAGTACCTACGCATGGCGGCTGTGATTGCGGGTAATGCCCTCATTATACTCACTACAAGTGTGATCATACTTGTTATAGGTGTTACTCATTACTTAATTGTCACACAAGGGCCAATGTTGCCTCCGCTGAGAATGTGGCCACCTCCCTAGGATGGTTCTTGCATTTACCATTTTAGAAGCTATGAACAATGCCCTCTTACAGTACACGCGACCTAGCATACTGTCACTACTTATAAAGTAATAATTTAATAACTTGTCTCAATCGACATTTTTTTTACCTTAGGTCCTTGGCTCTCTAATACCATACCAAGGTTAAGAGAGTAAGACGTAGTGAAAGAAGAGATTGGGAAATGTAGTAATTGAATCTTGACTACACAAATCTCCTATTTATAATGAGGGTACAACACTTATTATACAATTAACCTCACCTCTTTAATTACTCACAATCAATTAGCTAATTAACATAATCAATCATAATCATCTAGGTTAATGTAAATTAGCGAAGGGACTAGTTGGATGTGTAACCTTGTTTTGATATTTCCTGGCGCAGAATAAAATAAAAATAATAGAGGGGGATGGGGTGGAAGATGGGGATGAGATAGTTTTGTTATCATAAAAATATGAGTTTTCACAGCTGCGCAATAAATTTAGCAGTGGAAATTAGCAATTTTCCCAATTTATAATATCGTAAAAAAGCAATAATTAAATTTAAAATAAAATTCAATATTAAAATAATTGATAATATATCCCCTACATTCTTTTTCCACTCTCCATTTGGAGTCTTTGGAAAACGTGGCTTTAGACTTTGTTTTCTTTACTTTTTGCAAATTTTCCAATCACATGGTGGTTTCCCCTTTTATCTCTTTATTTTTAACAAGTTTTCTTTATACACGCAAGGGATTGAGCAGTTCCATTGCGTGAATATTGTCTATTATGGTTGTTGTGGATGTGTCCGTCACCACCCCCCGCCCCCAAAAGAAAAAAAACAACAAAAACAAAGAATGCTAGGCCATTGCAAAAGATCTACAGGGATTTTTGGGGTCTTTAAGCCCAGAATATTTTTTGTTGTTAGACAACCGACACTTGATGGTTCTATGATCATAATACAAAAGTCACCATGCCATTTAAGGGTCCTATTTTATAGCAAAACCTTATGAATCCTTCTTTGCATTGAGGACCTGAGGTAGAAGGTTTTTTTTTTTTTGGATTTTGCGGTCATGGGTATGACTGAAGTTCTTGTGATATAAACTCCCACTCATGTTTATTTAATTAAAGGATGAATGCTACTTTTTAGCGATGAAAACAAAAGGCACAAAGGTTACTTGCTTTATTTGTTGTTTTTCTTAATTTTTTTTTTTAAAAGCGAAGATAAAAGAGGGAGCAAGTTTTAAGTTCCAGCGTTTTGTCTCGTTAAAATTTCTCCATCTTACAATTCTAAATGATTGGTGGTGACTTATAATCCTATTGAGTGTTTGTTCAATTTTGATTTGGATTACTTACTTCGAATTTCTCCGCTTCTGCAGATGGAAGTGAGGCTTAATGAAGTTCCTGACCTCTTGCATCAAGATAAGATACAGATAAAAGAGGACTTGAAGCTATTTTTGAAGCCTATAAGAGAGAAGTTGATCCAATTTGAACAGGAATTGAGAGATAGGTAGAAACAGTTAGCGCCTGCATTTATGATAAATTATACGTAGTTCGTCTCCGTTGTTTTTGCATGACTTTTTTCGGCACTTATCCCTTTCATTTCAACACTTACCTAGAACGAAAAATATTAAAGGGTACTTTTAGATGACCAGTCCTCATGCTCGGAATTGCTTAAGCATTCCCGTGCAATTGATTTATTTAGTGAGCGTGTTAACTGTGACTGAATTTTCGGAACTCTGAATTTTGTGTATTTGTATGATGTATCCCTATTTAATCAGACATTGGATTTCCTTTAACAAACTGTATTTTTGCTTTCGCCTGAAGGTACTTTTAGCCTACCCTGCTTCTTGGCTCTTTCATCATTCCTAATGACTTGTACAAGAAAAAACAATCATTTTATTTTAATACACACTTACTCATTATTAGTTAATAGGGGAAATGCTAGATAAATACCTTTTGAAATTCATGAACTTGAAAAAAGCTGTTATCATTTGGAAAATCCAAAATGGTCTAAAAGGTGGAATATGAGTTTTGGAAATTATAACACAGAGGCCAAAATGCCCTTGTAGGCTGTCAATGAAAAAGACGAAACAATAATGTGTTGACTAACAACTTACAATAGATAATAGAGAAACATTATTTTGTTAATTGCGAAATATTATGATATTTATATTGTAATTATGGCAATGAAATTACTAATGTTGAAAATTTTATTATGATTATAGTGAATATTATTACAGTTTTGGTTCATGCCAATAGTTACGGGTTATTTTAATAATTGACTTTTTGATATATATATATATGGTTATTTTTATATTAGTAGTATCTTGATATTTAAAAACATGGATCTACTTGAATTATATGCCTAATTGATACTAAATACATTCTTAAATATAAGATACTATTGATATTTTTGAAAAAATTAAGGAGGTTAAATAAATTAATTTAAAGTATTATTTCTATAATTTTTTCTCTGAACTAATTAATTTGACTCATAAACTGATATCTAATTTAATTGTCTATTTGGTTAAGCGGTGGAATTAAAATAAGCCCAATTGATTAAACAAAGTGCTTATAGAGTTCATTTATCATGTTTAGTGTTTTTTTTTAAAACCTCAATTTATAGTGATTTTTTTTCTAGCAACACATCTAACGTAGTCACTTATGTTGTTGGAAAATGACTATTAAGTATCAACCTCTTGCTATAAGAAATTGTCTCATCTCCATCTACCATCCACTTCTTACTTTTGAATTTCACAAATATTTTTCAACTAAAATCACTATCAAGTATCAACCTCTTGCTATAAAGAATTTAAATGAATTTGGGATTCTTCTATTGCAAAAATGTGTTTGTTTTGGATGGCAACGAGTAGGGATGGAAATAGGCCTGACCTGCTTTGTTAGTGCTGGCTTTTCACCCAAGAGGGGGGTGAATTGGGTGTAATATAAAAATTTAATAACCT
>JBAGKO010000008.1:11321888-11338182 GCA_037177275.1 Acacia concinna
GATCAATCTAACTTATGATGATATTGACAATGTATAACTTCTGTCTATGTTGAATGAATATTTATGTGTTTTTGATTTCCTAAGCTATTGCATTTTCTATCTTGAATGCTGACTTATGACTAATTGCTTAATGTTTTTGAAGTCATGTGTTTTGTCATCATCAAAAAGGGGGAGAATGTTGGAACCCTTATTTTGATGATAACAAAAGAAATTGGCAAAGAAATATCAAAGATCAAGAAGCTTTACAAAGGATTTTCAGTATCATAATCACTCGAGTGCCACTCAAGTGATAATTTCATAAATATGAATCAAAAGTCCATCGGATCAAAAACTCATTGCTAACATCATCTGCATTTAATGCACCAACGGCTACTTTTCAAATCGTTCTCTCTCCATCTCAACGGCTATAATTTTGGGAACGAGAGAGACTCTGCCATCAACGGTGATGAAGTATGGTCTAACATCTTCAACCGAAGCTTCAACGGTCATTAAATTCACCCTCGGTATAAATACCAGTAGCATTAAAGGCAAAAACAACGAACACATTTATTGAGAAATCTACTGTTTCATTGATCCAAGAAAGCAAACATACTCTGAGATACAAGAGCTTCAATGTTTAATTATCCACTCTTTTAAGAAGAGCATTTATTACTTCATATATATTCTCTGTGAGATTTCAAGGTAGTGGGACCTTGAGATAGGCATAGTATTGCAAAGTGTAAGTGGAAGAGAGAGTGTCCTTACTTGTATATGATTGTATAGTGGCACCAAGAGCCAATTAATCTTGAAAGATAGTGGAAAATCTTGGAAGTGATTTCAAGGACTGGACATAGGTCAAAGTTTTAGACTGAACCAGTATAAATCTTGAGTGTCTTCATCTGGTAACTCATTTCCATTCTCTCTTGGGTGATAGGCTTACACTAACACACTATATCAAATCTTCCACCCTTTCTACCTACAAAACCTACAGAATATGTATGTTAAAAAATACTTTTATCCTTATTTTTATTTCATCTCTTTTTCATTCTAAATGAGAAAGTATTCATTTTTGTACATGTAAAATAATCCATGAATATCAAAGACTAATGTCCCCTTAAGCACTACTATTAATGAGTAAATCGCTCACTATTAGGTTTGCTTCATACACAAAAATCAAGTCTCTAACTATTTTAAGGAACAAAAGTCCCTATATACTAAGTTCAAGTGTGGTGCACAAGGCTCCCACTAAGTGGTGTCTATAGAGAAATAGATGAACATAGCCTTACTCTATAACTGGAGAGACTATTTCTAAGATTTGAACCGGTAACTGCCAGGTCACATAGCAACAATCTTACCGCTACACCAAGACACACCCTCTCTATATATTGAGTTTATGTTTTAAAAACTCCATAAGTTCTTTGAAAATAAAAAAATAAATACTATTGTACTTTAAACCTCAAGCTAAATTTGTGTAATCCGTACTTTAACTACATATGCCTATATGCTGACCATACGCTACAGCAGACCTATTACAACGAGTGCAGAATTAAGAATTCAACTAAAAAATCACAATTCAGGACCAAAATATTACTTCAAAATTTCATATTAGTTCTCGTGTTAGAATCAAATAAACAGGCAAGTAAATCAAACATGACAATTGGCAACATGGTAACTGGCAAAGAATACAACTGTACAAACTTGTCATGGTGCATCTGCCTGCCTGCCTGCTTACATGCAGGCTTTATATGTGTGACCTGATAGTAGCTCAACTTAAGTATGGCTGTATAACGAATTGGATGGAAAGACAAGTGCTATGGTAAGAGATTTATTGAGTGCCAAAACCAAGTCCATATTGCCGAAGATCTAGATGCCCAGATGAAAATTCACCTAGTGACGTTGCATTTCCCGAAATACATTTGCCACGTTCGGTGATAACTTTGGAAGGAATTTAAATAGCTGTAACGCAATAAATAAGCGCTAATTAGGGGTAATAGCATTGAGAATGTAAATGAAACAATATTTCAAGTCTAGCAGCTTTATGCAAAAATGATGATAATGTAGGCTATCTGGAACTTCTAAAATATGTATCACAGATTCTGAAAACACACATTATGGTGAAAGGAACAATAACAAATAAGTTTTAGCTAATGCAATAAAGCTAGCAATTGAAAAAGTGGAGTATCAGTGATTGGCGTAGGATTAGAGAAAAGGATATAGGAAAATAGGGAGAATATCCAAACAAATTTACTCAACACTGAAAATACTAATTCCAAATTTCAAGCTATGGAAGTGTCTTCAAGAATGGTGGAATCTTCCCATTAATTCAAATCCCAATTTGAAAAAGTGGAGTATCAGTGATTGGCGTAGGATTAGAGAAAAGGAAATAGGAAAATAGGGAGAATATCTAAACAAATTTACTCAATACTGAAAATACTTATTCCAAATTTCAAGCTATGCAAGTGTCTGCAAGAATGGTGGAATCTTCCCATTAATTCAAATCCCATGTAGTTAGGTCTTTTTAATGTTTTATACTCTTTGAATGTTTAGTTATTAAACTCCGTCATGGTGTTGCATGAGAATTGTTCTCCATGAAATAAATAAATTTTACAGTTTTTCTCATGGCCCGATCAGGGACCTATGGGCTGTACGCCGTCCAAGTATCTATTATACAATACCAGGCAAAGATGAAATGCACCCTAATCAATAATGTTTCTTTCCATGCGTTTCGATTCAAATGTCTTGTTCCAAATCCAGAGCAGTATAATATATTATTTTTCTTTTCGAAGTATCAATGTGAGCCCTGACCACCAATAATCCCTTCATTTTTTTACTCTCAAGTTGTCACGGAGAAAGTTTCCTCAAACATATTCAAGTATAAAGGGGTAAGACTGCAAGGTTGAGTGGAATGAATTTATTTGGTGTTAGTAGGAGAAGAATGCCAAGACCTTAAAGTATAATATTTTTGTTGTTGTCTTCACTCTTGGGCTAAATTGGTACTTTTATCCCCCGTTATACTGCTCTGCTAATGGAAAGTTCAGAGAAATTGTCGGTTGAGAATAATTTATTTAGTTGAGGAGCTTTGGTTTGTATAACATACGAGTATATTTCTTTTAAGAGGATGTCTTATCCTGTGCTCCTGAAATTCACTAGACCAATTCTCTCCTAATACTTCATTATTCAAAAAGAAGAATTCTATGTAGACTCATTGAATGTAGATTTGACATTTTTTTCATATAGAGGAAATACTTAAGCAGAACATTGTGTTTTATTCACATACCATATTCCACAATAAAATCAGGTTTCTTTTAGTCTTCTTTTAATTTCCGGAGTACAAAAAACAAAAATTCATGGAACCAGTAAATTTAGGAGCCTTAAGAGCAGAATATACCCAGAGTTTCACACATGCATCGATGATAACTGGGACCAGGCAAACAAAAATTGTTATAGCAGACTGATCAACTTCAAGCCCGTAGTGCTCAACAAGAATCTCTATCAAAGTTTGCCAACCAGACTCAGAATGATACCTGCAGACATCCCAGTATGAAACAAAAGCAGTTAACGATACAAGCAAAATCAAATGCCAAAAAATAAAATCCAAAAAAGTAATCAAATGAAAAATCAAAAGGTGTTAGGATGTTGCACGGAATTTGAGAGAAAAGGCACAATGTTCATAGATAATAACTAGTGCGTTCTATTAGAGTTTTAATATCATACAATATGAATGGATAGTGAAAAATAAGAAGAAAAAAATAAAAAAAGAAAAATTAGAAAAATTATCATGTATGGAATGTATTAACTAAACAGGGTGTCATTATTGGCTGTATGGCTATGTTATCATGTGGTTAGGATAAGACTCAAAAAACGTTTTCCTTGTGTCTAATGGAAACTAAGAAAAAGTGGAATGTGGTAGACAGATTGGGGAGGAGTTGTGGTATGGATGAAGGGTCTCCAGTTGATCTAGAGGGTAGGAGTGGGGATTTGTGTGTGTGTGTGTGTGTGTGTGAGTGTGTGTGGTGCAAGAAGATTAGAGTAGAGGCCTTCTACGTTTCTAGGACCCGTGAAGGAAAGGGAGAGGAGGATGATATGGAATAGGGTGAGGGAGTTAGCAGAAGAGGTATTAGGTCATTGGCTGTGTTGGGGATTTCAATGATTTAAGTTCACAAGAAGAAAAGAAGGGTGGTAGATCTAGAGCAGTGGAGAAAATATTGGATTTTTTACTATTCATTGCAGATTGTCAATAGATGGATTTGGGTTTTAATAGGCAGAGATAAACCTGGTGTAATAAGAAGAAGGAAGAATACGTTAAGGCTTTTGAAAACGTGGAGTTGAAAGAAAAATTTCCAAGAACCCAAGTATTTCTTTGAAAATATGTGGTTTGAGATCACTGTCCTTTGTTAGTTGACTTGTGCGTCTTGGGAATTAGAACACCAAGGTGCTTTAAATTCAAGCAAATGTGGACTTGTTATCCAGAGTATGATGTGGTTAAGAAATCATCAAGAGGCTGAAAAGTTGTAAGGAGGAACTGGCGGACTGGAGTGAAAGATCCTTCCCAAATGATAGAAGAGTTATTGATGGTTTGTTAAGGCAACTGATTAATCTATAGAATGGGGCCTCTGATGAGACATTGAAGAGAATGGTAGAGGTGGAACCAGAATTGGAGAAGGTATTGCAGAATGAAGGATTGTATTGGTGGCAAAGGTCAAGAATATCTTGGCTTCAAGCTGGGGATATAAACTTCAGGATTTTCACTTGAAGACTACGCAGAAAGAAGACGTAATGCAATTCTGAGGATTAAATGCGGAAGTGGAGAATGGATTTAAGAAGAATCTCAAATAGCTAGATGTTTTGCTAAATATTATTAAGAGGTTCATTTGATCATGTTCTGTTGTATGTGATGAGGGGTACTACGCATGAAGTTAATAGTGTTGATAAAACCTGAGAGCAAGAAAGAAGTCGAAGCAGCACTCCAGTTGGGGGGAAATAAGGTCCCTAGTCCTGATGGATTTAGTGGTAAGTTCAGCAAGGCTTCTAGGGATGAAATGAAAGATGAGTTCTGGATTATGGGGAAAGATGTCTTTGAAGGCAAGAAGCCAAACAGAATAGGAGACGGACTCTGGAGTCAAAAGGTTTTCGTTTGAGTAGGGGCAAAACTGAATATATGCATTGCAATTTTAATAGGCGACAAGTTAGAAGTGAGGTAGAAGAAATTCTTTTTTCCTTTTTTTTTTCTTGGGGGGGGGGGGGAATGGGAGTTATCCCGCAAATGACAATATAAATATTTGGGATCAATTGTTCAACAAAATGGTGAAATTGATGAAGATGTTAATCATAGAATTCAAATTGGATGGTGTAAATGGAGAAAAGCTATTTGTCGCACTTCTATAAGACCAACAATGCTGTATGGTAATGAGTGTTGGGCTTTAAAAGGACAATAGGAGCATAAAAGGGGAGTAACAGAGATGAGGCGATTAAGATGGATGTGTGGCTATACAAGAGCAAATAAGATTCATAATGATCACATACACGAACGAGTTGGAGTGGCCTCTATTAAAGATAAAATGGTAGAATATCATATGAGATGGTTTGGTCACGTGCAAAGAAGGCTATTAGGTGCACCGATGAAGAGCATTGATCAAGCAGTATGGAGCCCTGTAAAAAGCGGTTGAGGGAGGTTGAAGCGAACACTCAAGAGGTTATAAAGAGGAATCTTTTGGTCAATAACCTATCTAAAGATATGGTTTTCAATAGAGCACAATAACATCATATGATCCATGTAGTTGACCCCACCTAGTTGGATTAAGGCTTTGTTGTTGTTGATGTCTTTGAAGGCAAGAGTGGCACTGAAGCTTTCAATTCTACCAATACAACTCTTATTTTGAAGGTCGATGGGCTTGAAGATGTGAGTCAGCTCATATCTATTGGTTTATGTAATATCTAATAGGAGAAGGAAAGCTGTGAAAAGTGATTTTGCTATGAAGATGGCTATGAGTAAAACATATGATAGAGTGGAGTGGGGCTTTATAAAGGCTACTACTTGTTGAAGTTTGGTTTCGGTGATGTATGGGTAAGGTTAGTAATGAAGTGCATTAAACCACGAAGAGGTCTAAAGACAGTTTCTCACGTATGATGTGATGTTTTACAGCTGGTCCCAAGCCCGAGTGAAGAAGGAGGGTTGTGTTACATGGATCAACAAAGAAATTGTGCTAATGCTAGGTCATTGTTGTAAGTAATGTGTTGTATGGCTCAAGTACAGTGAGAAGTGTGCAAGAGCCACCGCATTGTCACCCGGATGTAGTGTTAAATGAGTAAGGGCTACCTCTCTCTTTTGAACGGAAGCGGCTAAAGAAGTTATTTCATAAGTTAGTTCATGAAAGCAAGATTAGATTTGGCACATGGAATATTGAGACTCTAAATGGAAAATTTTGGGAGGTAGTGGACATAATGAGAAAAGCATAAGATTAACATCTTGTGCCTTCATGAAACTAAATGGCCAGGAAAGAAGCTTGGGTAATTGATGGTTGGAAGCTCTTATACTCAAGAATAATAATTGGAAGAAATGGTGTTGGTATCATCGTTGATAAGACATGGATAAAGAATTTGGTAAAGGTTACGAGGATTGTGGATAAAATTATTTTCTTGAGAATGATTGTGGGAACGAATACTATCAACATTATCAATGCAAATCCACCTCAAGTAGGGGCATAAGCACATCTTAAGGAAAAGTTATGGGAAGATATAGAGGGGCTAATTTAGAGCATCCCGCAAACAGAAAAGATTTTTATCAGTAGGTATCTTAATGGACATATCGGAAGGGAGGCATGACCCAATGCTTTGCTCATGGTGGTTTTGGATTTGAGGAGCTTAATAATGAAAGTCAATATATTATTGATTTTTTGCTAACATATGACCTCAAGCTTGACAACACTTGTTTTAAGAAGCGAGATGAATATTTAATCACATAGAAGAGTGGCTTCTTTTTTATAAAGAATCATGATTGGAAAATTTGTACTAACTGCAAAGTGATTCCTAGAGACGGTGCGACAACACAACACAAGGTTTTGGTTCTTGATGTGCGTGTTAAGTGTATAAAACAAAAGCACCGAAAACTTTTAAACCCAAAGGTCAAGTTGTGGCAATTAAGGGGGGAGAAGCACATGATGTTTAAGAGAACTCTTTTGGTGGAGGGGGAGTGGGAACTACAAGTGTTTAAGAGAACTCTTTTGGAGGAGGGGGAGTAGGAACTACAAGGAAATGCAAATATCATGTGAGGGAATATGTCTAGAAAGATCCAAAAGATTGCTAAATCAATTTTGGGAGTATCAAAAGGTTTTGGTCGGCAAGATAGGGAGACTTGGTGGTGGGATGAGAATGTTCAAGAGAAAGTTAAGAATAAGATAGATTGTTTTAAAGCCAAACATTTGTGTAATAATGTTGAAAATTGGGAAAGATATCGTGTAGCTAAAAAAAAGACTAAGAAGGTGGTGAGGGAAGCTTGTAAAAGCATATGAGGATTTTTATCAGGCATTAGGGACCAAGGTTGGAGAGCTTAAGATTCACAACAATGCAAAGAACAAAAAGAGAAAATCAAGAGATTTGGACCAAGTAAGGTGTATAAAGGATGTAGAAGACAAAGTTTTGGTTACAGATGGAGGTATTAAGAATATGTGTGAAGTTTATTTCTATAAGTTTTTCAACGAGGCAGGGGGTGGGGCAGTTTGTGACTTAGAAGATTTGACAACTCTAGAAGAGAATCTTAATTTGTCATTTTACCAAAGGATTTGAGTTGTTAAAATTAAGGAAGCTCTTAAGAAAATGAATAATAGTAAAGATGTTGGACTTGATGGCATCCCTATTGAAGTTTGAAAATGCTTGGGGGAAACGGGTGTGTTATGGCTTATTAAGTTATTCAATGAGATTTTATGATTCAAGAAAATTGTGCAAACTACATAGGAATTAAGCTTATGATCTCATCATACAATGAAATTTTGGGAAAAGGTGATCAAACAAGGTTGAGAATGGAGACTGGTATTTTTAAGAATCAATTTAGGTTCATGCCTAGAAGGTCCACAACAAAAGCGATTTACTTATTAAGGGGGGATAATGGAAAAGTATCAAGGAAAAAGAAAAGACTAGCATATGCTTTTCATTGATTTGGTAAAAGCGTATGATAGGGTACTAAGAGATGTACTTTGGAAAGCCTTGGAAAGGAAGGGGTTACGTGTTGTATATATTAAAGTCTATGAGGGGATAACAACTAGTGTTAGAACACCCAGAGTTGAGACAAAAGACTTTCCTATAAGGATTGGCCTACACCAGTGATCAACTTTGAGTCCTTATTTGTTTAATAATCTAATGGTAGATGTTCTAACTAAACCTATAAAAGAGGAGATCCCTAAATGCATGCTTTTTGCAGATGATATTGTTTTATTGGCAGAATCTAGAGAAGAAATTAACTCTAAACTTGAAATATGGAGACAAACTCTGGAGTCAAAAGGCTTTCGTTTGAGTAGGAGCAAAACAGAATATATGCATTGTCATTTTGACAAGCAACAAGTGAAAAGTGAATTGGAAGTTAAACTGAAGGGACAAGTTATCCCCCCAGTAATTATATTTAGATACTTGGGATGAATTATTCGATAAAATGGTAAAATTGATCTAGATGTTAATTACAAAATTCAAATTGGATGGTGTAAATAAAGAAAAATGTAGTAATTATAGATTTAATAATTATTATAGAATTATTGTTATTGTTATTAGTTGAGAAATATTAGGTAGTTTGACTTTTCAAAATGTACAGTAGTATAGGCATATCATGCGGAGCTATTACAACAGATTGTTTTCCTCTATATCTACAAGTACCCTCTCAATCAATGAATCAATCCATCGGATTATTATCCTAAATCAGCTACATGGTATCAAAGCTCGTGGCAGTAATATCCGAAAATCCTCTTTATTTTTCGCATTTACTGTTCATCGCATTTCCAGTGACAGTAATATCTGAAAATAATCGTCATTTTACTGTTCATTGGATTCTATTTCTATCATTAGTAACATCCATCCGATATTACTATTCCCAGGTCGATCCCGTCCAATGATATCTCATGGCTTCATCGTCGTCGAATGGATCCCTGGATCTTCTTACATCGAATCACTCTTTGTTTGTATTTCCCTCCAACTCTGTCGGGAATGCTGGTCTCATTGTCACCGAAAGATTGTCTCATCACATCCTTATTGTGCCAAAAATATCACTCTCGATGAATCAGAGTCTGCTCCTTCTACTCCTGAACTGCAATCTATTACAAGGGACCAGATGAATCAACTCCTTAATATGCTCAAAAATCTTCAATCATCATCATCTCCTACAGCCTCTGTAGCACAAAAAGGTACTGGTCCTCTTACGTTTTTTTCTTCAACATCTTCTCCCACTTAGATAGTAGATAGTGGTGCCTCTGATCACATGACCTTTGCATCCGATATGTTTGTCACTTATTCACCTTTAGCTAAAAACAATAAAATTCGGACAGCCACTGGATCTCACTCTACTATTGCTGGTATTGGAAATGTTAATGTCTCCACAAACTTGACCTTAGGATCTATTTTTCATGTCCCACATTTAACATGCAATCTCCTTTCCATCAGTCAATTGACCGAACAAGCTAATTGTTCTGCTCATTTTTTCTCCACTCACTGTATATTTCAGGATCTCTCCTCAGGGAAGATGATTGGCACAGCTAAAGAGCAAGGTGGTCTCTACTATGTTGATGTCTCTTCCTCACGCACTTTGTCCTCAAAATTAATAAAATCAGTCTCTTCCACTAATGATGTTGATTATTTCTTGTGGCATAAAAGGATGGGTTATCCTAGTTTCTCCTATATGCAGAAAATGTTTCCCAAATTTGCATCTAACAAAACTCTTTTTCATTGTGATGTTTGTGAAATGTCTAAGCACCATCATGTAACTTTTTCTCTATCCTCTTATAAATCCACACGTCCTTTCTCCATTATTCACACTAATGTCTGGGGTCCTCAAGGCTCTCTAACCGAACTCTATCAAAATATTTTATCCCCTTCATTGGTAATCACAGTAGAATGTGCTGAGTTTACCTTTTGAAAGACAAATCTAATGTTTATACCACATTTGTTGAGTTTTTTCATAATGTTAAAAATCAGTTTAATACAAATATTCAGGTCCTACATTCTGATAACGGTACTGAATATCTTAATCACTCATTTAATACTTTTCTTAAATCAAATGGTATCGTTCACAAATGTAGTTGTCCTAATAGTCCTCAACAAAATGGTATAGTAGAAGGAAAGAATCGTCACTTGCTTGAGGTCACCCATTCACTTCTTTATACCTATATTGTTCCCAATTTCTTCTGGGGCGATGCTGTCCTTATGGCAACTCATCTCATCAACTGTATGCCCAATCGAGTTCTCTCATTTATCTCCCCACTTAATAAACTTCATGAATCCCATAATGTCTCACATCTTAAATACTCTCTTCCTCTTCGGGTTGTTGGATGTAAAGTATTCACTCACCATCATCATCCATCATCAAAACTTGAACCTCAGGCTGTTAAACGTGTCTTCATTGGCTATTCCAAATCTCAAAAAGGTTATAAGTGTTATGATCCTTCTTCCAGACGCCTTTATATTAGTCGGGATGTCACATTGGTTGAAAATGAATCTTTTTTCTCTCAGTCTTCAATTCAGGGAGAGAGTTGGTGTGAATTCCAGCTATCTACTCCTATTTTAGAGTCTCCTATACCTATTCCACCATCAGTAAATCCCTCTCCTGTTCCTGACTCATCCTTCATACCCCCACAAGAAAAACAACAAAAGGATTTTTGCAAAATGTATGTTAAAAGAGACAAAAGGATAGTTCAAACTACCACGCCTGAAGTTGAGCAAATCTCTGATCCAGTGGAGAATCCTGAGGAGAATCTTAATGTACCTATTGCTATCAGGAAGCCAACACGTACATGTACTCAACATCCTATTTAAAAGGTTGTCTCTTATGCTGCCCTTTCTCCATCTTATTGTAATTTTGTCACTAATCTTGATGGGATCAGAATTCCAACAAATGTTCATGAAGCTCTAGAAATGCCTAAGCGGCGCAATGCTGTCCTTGATGAAATATAAGCTCTTGAAAACAACAAAACATGGGAGCTTACTGAATTACCTAGAGGAAAGAAAATAGTGGGATGTAGCTGGGTATTTACTCCTAAATACAATGCTAATGGTGCTCTCCATAAATATAAAGCTAGAATGGTTTGTAAGGGATTCACTCAAACCTATAGACTTGACTACAAAGAGACCTTTGCTCCTATTGCGAAGTTAGACACTATAAGAATAATTATCTCCTTTGCTGCAAATTTAGATTGGGATCTCCAACAACTCAACATTAAAAAATGCCTTTTAAAATGGAGAACTCAAGGAGGAAGTATACATGACTATTCCACCTGGTTTTGACAAAGGAAAAGACAATCAAGTGTGTAGATTAAACAAGTCAATATATGGGTTGAAAACAATCACCAAGAGCATGGTTCGATAGATTCTCATCTGTTCTAAAATCTCAAGGGTAATGATACTCAGGAGATGGACAGACTCAAGAAAGAAGGCTTTGAATCAACAATATGAAGTAAAAGACCTCGGTAAATTAAAGTATTTTCTAGGCATGGAGGTTGCTAGATCTAAAGATGGTATCTATGTGTCTCAACGCAAATATATTCTTGACTTGCTCAAGGAAACCGGCGTGCTTGGGTGTAAACCAAGCAAAGTTCCCATCAATACAAAGAAGAAAAAGAAAAAGGCAGACATGAAATCAGCCACCACTGAGAAAGAGGCAGCAATAAGAAAGAAACAAGAACAAGATGAAAAGCCAACTGGCTTGGGGCAATATCAAAGGCTTGTTGGAAGGCTAATTTGTCTATCCCATACGAGACCAGATGTGGCTTATGCTGTAAGTGTCACTAATCAACACATGCACTCACCAAAGAAGAAGCATCTTGATACAATTTATAAAATCCTCAAGTACCTTAAAGGAACACCTGGCCGACTGTTCTTCAAGAAAAATGAACAAAGGAAGATTGAAATATTCACTGATGCAGACTGGGCAAGGGATCAGAAGGATAGTAGATCAACATCTGGATACTTGACTTTTGTTTTGGGTAATCTGGTAACATGGCAAAGTAAAAAACAAAGAGTGGTCTCTAAAAGTAGTACAAAGTCCGAATTAAGAGCTTTGTCTCAAGAAGTAATGGAGGGGTTATGGCTAAAAAGAATAGCAGCTGAAACTCATATGCAGATAAAGACTCCTATGAAACTTTATTGTGACAGCAAATCAGTCTTTAACATGGCATTGAATCCTATACAACACAACAGAACCAAACACGTTGAAGTTGATCGACATTTTATTAGGGAAAAAGTTGAAGATGCGACTATATGTCTTTCCTACATTCCTACAAAGTTACAACTTGCCGATGTGCTGACCAAGGGACTATATGAAGATGTATTTACAAAATTTATCTACAAGTTGGATATGATTGACATCTATAATCCAACTTGAGGGGGAGTGTAGTAATTATAGATTTAATAATTATTATAGATTATTGTTATTGTTATTGTTATTAGTTGAGAAACATTAGATAGGTAGTTTGACTTTTCAAAATGTACAATAATATAGGCATATCATGCGGATCTATTACAGCAGATTGCTTTTCTCTGTATCTATAAATATCCTCTTAATCAATGAATCAATTCATCGGATTCTATTCCTATCTTTGCTACAGTTTTGTTACTGCCCCTCACCAGCTGAGTCAAGTTTTTTACAGTGGCCGACACTGCAATAGCACTAATGAGGCATACAATAGGCGTAGCAACAAGGATCAATCGGACCATAACACCAGCAAAATACATGCCTGTAAGACCATACATAACTATAAATATTGTGGCATCTGACAACCTCTTGAAGCAAAAATAGAGCCCAGCCAGGAATAGAAATAGCAAGATATGGAAATCAAACATGAAAGATGACCAAGCAGTTGGCTGATGCTCAGAGACCGAGGCAATGATGGGAATGTGGTCCTTAGCATATGTTGGATAAAGCAATGAGTAGAACCTGCCCGTCCATGGAGAAATATAACCAGATGCAGTGCCTATTCCCAAAGCAATACCACCAACACTAACTGCACAAGTTTCACTGATCCGCAAGAAAGCTTGAAACAATTTAGTGTCATTAAGAAGATATCTTACCCAATCCAAAAAAGTAAAATACCTGCAAAGATAACCCAAGTTCTTAACAAAAGAAAATTAACTTTATCAAGGAATTCTGAACTGCTGATATAATCACAAATCAAATTAACTGGGAAGGTCAAGCATGAAATCAAAGCTAGTCAACCAGCAGGGAATCAAATTAGAATAAAATAATTTAGAAGGACATGTTCTTTTGTTTCTGAATCTAGCTAGTTATTTTGGATAATTAAATTAAATTCACTCTTTGCACACGATTGTTTGGGGAATGGATTCGTTTTTCACAAAGAAAATAATAATTTATAAGGGAAGAAAGACAGGCGAACATAATCCCACTGGGAATGAAGAAACTAGGCAAAAGAAACATCCAGAAAAAGAGCTTTCTTCACGCAATACAGATTCATAGAACTTCTAAAAGCATCATTAGCCAATGAAGCAGCAAGTAAGCCGCTAACTTCAAACTTCTTTGCCATACTACATGCAACTCAACAAAATTATAAAGAGAAATGACTCAAATGACAGGAAGAAACCTGCAACAAGAAAAACACGCCAATGGCGGCCATATGTTCTCCAGATTGCACGTGCTGAAATCCCACAAACCGAATCTGCATTGCAAGCAGCATTCCCAACACATAGATCCAATTATAGGCGATATAAAGCCTCATCGAATACCTTCCCGTAATCAAAAGAGCCATCACATAAAGTGGGACCAAGTTAATTAAAAACACGTAACCACCCCAAGCTGATACCATGTAGAAGTAGCCAAAAGCCGAAGCCAAAAACCATGCAAGAGACCCAGTATTCACAGCCTTCACGAACGAGTAAAATGTTAACAAGGCGAAAATCGCAACACCCTCATTATCATATGAGCCAGCTACGGACCTTGAAATATAACCGGGACAAATGGCGATCAATGCCGCAGCAACGAGACCAGTACCGAATCCCAAATCTCTTTACCAAAGAAATAAGCAACCGATGTAGTATTGGATGCGAAAAATGGCGCTGTTAGCACACAGACCTCGCGGTTATGAACAGCAAACCTCAAAAACCGCAATACCCAGTAAATTATAGCGGCAGTAACCATGAGACCAGGGTAGAGAGTGCCTCCGATGATCCGTCCAAGTGGATACCAACTCTCAGAGTCAAACCAGTTCCAGAATTCATAAAAAAACCTTTCTGGGTCAAGAAGAGAGTAGTCCGGTAATTGAAGTACGGATCAAACTCATGGATCATAGACTCGTAACGCAAAACACTGAAAAGGCGAGTGATAAAAGCCAATACATAGACAAGGCACAGAATTGTAACACGAATCAACAGCTCCTGCTGCTTGGTCTTGAGTTTAAAGCTCTTGAAAGAGAGATTGTTCAACAGATTGGACTGCAGTAATGTCGCCGTTGCCTGCATTGTCGCCGAACTGCTCTGTTTCGACCCAGATTTGACACTTCTATCTACGGGATCAACTTTCCGGACAATGTCAGAACGAAACTAACTAAATGGAATCCGCGTCTTCAATTTTCTATCAGAACCATCGAGGGAAGTGATGAGTGAGTGGTTCAAAAGCCTAGAACTGAGTGTGAGTGGGAAAAGGTGGTTTCGGGATTCCAGAGTATGATTCCGACTTTCCCAGATATCCCAATTGGCAACCGGAAGAAAAAATTTCAGAAGCGGAAAAGCAGCCCTGCGCCCCTGATATACGAGGAATTTTTTTTTTTTAAGAGAAATCATCATGGTGGGATTTTTGTACGACTCCCTCGAATATGGAGTTGCTCTGGCAGTCCCGTTCAAAAAGATTTATTTGCGCGTAGAAATTTTTTAAGAAGTAAATACTTGTTGGGTTAAATATACTCTCATCCGTTTTAATTATAAAATTTAATAAATTTGTTTAAAAATTTAAAAAAAACTAATCATATTATTAAAATTTATTATTATTCTTCGATTATTTTGTTTGGCTTATAATATAATATGATAAAATAATGTATATGATATAATTAAGTAATTTTTTTTATTTTTTAATTTCTCAAAAAAAAATAATTGGATCTTATAATTAAAAGGAATATAACATAAGACTGCATTTTGATTTTGTTTCCTCATTTAATGCGTTTTTATTTCCAATTTTTTCCCTAATCATTACTTACATGTATCTCTAATCTCTTTTTGCACATTCATGCTCTCCCTGGTTTGGTTTATGGAAGAGTGTTTAATAGAAGTGGAAGCGGAAGTAGAATTAGAAGTTGGGTTAGAAGTGGGGTTTAAAGAGTTGTTTGGTAAGCTGGAAATAAGTACTGATCCTATATATAAAGCACTTCTAATATTTTTCACACATATTAAAGAAAACATTAAATTCTATTAACTCTATCATGAAATTTAATAATTTTTCAACTATACCCCATATTTAATATACATAATACTAAATGAAAATAAAGTCAACTTGATAATAAGTGAAGGGCAAAATTGTACCTTCACATTAAAATTTTAATGAAATGCTTTATAAATAGGACCAAGAAAAATCTTCTCTATTTCCCCTATATATAGGACCAGAAGAGTATGAAATTAGAAATATATTATTATTTTTATTTAGATAAAATTAATAAAAGAATAATTGAAAAGACAAGCTTACCCTCATAAAAAATGGATAAAGCTAAACGTTCTATACATACTACTATCGTTTCTTCACCTCAACAATTTTACTCACCCCCTCTCGTTGCTTCATCTTCATCTCCTAGACATCAAACTTGGCCAAATTCCTCCTTAGAATTCATCTCTCTCATCTCTGCACCAATTTAAAATGAGAAAGATGAGTCTCTATTGTGTGTTTTCGTCATCCAAACTTAATTATGCTTTTATTTGGGAAAACCTGTTTTCTTGGATTACCTTCCCAATTTTCACTCATATTTATTTAGATAACTAGATTTCTCTCCACCTCTTATGTATTTGCGTATCTTATATTGGTTTTGAGATGTACGTTCAATCTTTTATAAGTTTAATTAGGCTGATTGTCATTTTATTCTTTTATAGATACGAGAATGGCAAGAAACATTTGTCCACTTGTCTCCTCACACCA
>JBAGKO010000008.1:11367273-11379303 GCA_037177275.1 Acacia concinna
GCCCATTTTAGCAACCAACTAGATGCTTCTGGCTTTTGCAGCACTTGCCTCAGGAGGAGGTTCGTCAACACATTAGCTCTATGTGCTTGGAAATAGGATCGCAACCTTTTTGTAGAGGTGACCAATTCAAGTGCCAGCTTTTCTATCAGCAAATAGCGAGTCTCTGTATCCACCATCGCTTTACTGAATTCCTTTTCCAATAAGATCGTTCTTAGATTCATCCTTATTCCAGATTAGAGGTTCTTCTACTGTAAAATCATCAGAATTAACTCCTGCCGCGATCATAGTCACCACCAAAGCACCGCCGTCGATGACCAATATCAACCGTCTCCTCTGATCACCGCCAGACCTCCAGTACCTCCTTCCCGCCAAAACCAGTTACACTCAAAACTCGCACTCTCACATACCTGCACGGAGAGAACTCTCAACACCCACGCGCCTAGCACGGGAAGAACTCATCTTTGTGGCTCGCTATTGGAGGACGTCTTTTTTACTGATGTTTTGAGACTCCATCGTGGGGTTTGCAGCGTCAAATCTCTGTCCACTGTGTAATTCAGAAAGTGAGACCGTTTTCCATATTCTGTCTTTGCCGTGTTGTAAGAGGGTGCTGGGATGAAATCCTTCCTCCAACTCTCAACAGTCGTTTCTTTTAGTTTTCATATGTGATGGTTCAAGTGGAATTTAAGTCAGAAGATGAATTTAGAAGGGTGAGGAGTGAAGCACTTGTTTTGCTATTGCATGCAGAAACATTTGGTTAGCTCGCAACAGTAAAATATTTGAGAATAAAAATTAGCTTGGGATGCAGTTTTTAAATAGGTGGAGTTGGAAAGTGATCGTCGGCAGGTGGCTTTTGAGATTGGTGAGATTCATAGTAACACTACTGAAGTTGATGCTCTCCTTGGCAGGTCCCAGAGTTGTTACAGAGGGATTGGGCCGTAGTTGTTTCTTCATGTTCACAGGACAATAATGGTATTGTACATATATTGGCGAAGAAGCCCTTAATAGTGCACCAGAATTGTGTTATTTCTCATCACCAGAAGCTGATATTCAAACTTTAGTGGATTAGGACGCTCGGTCTTGCAGGGTATTTATCCCCTAGTTTTATGCAGTATGTTTTTATTTCAATAAAAAAAAGTGAGGCGAGACAATTCCAGCCTCTCCCCTTAGCTGTAAGTTCCTTTTCCTAATTCCAATAATTATGTTGGTTGTAGTTAAATTCATTTATCACATTTTGATCCAGGGTGAATTAAAGTCTTTAACGATTCGCTTTGGCTCATTAATTTGATTTCATTCTTTGTGATGTGTTTTCAAATTCCATGTTCCATGCATTTGATGCGCTACAGAAACATATGAACCAAGTGAAGCAATATTCCCCACAGAAACCAATCCACTGATCATGCTATTCCAAGTGATTCAAATGAGGGAAGTGAGAAATATTAGCCATTATATTGTCATATAATGATGTTGAGGGAAAAGTTACAAATTTATCTTTCGAGAAATAAGCAGTCGTCGTCAATGGTAACCGTTTCCTCAACACTATTAAATTATAATTTCATGATTAATAACCCTCATGTGAGGAGATTCAAATCCCATTACGATTGTTTCTTAGCTTCAAGGTAAGAAAGCAATGGAGTATTAAGCCCTGAAAGAGTTTAACTCCAACCGTTTATGTTTGGATTAGGAAAAAAATTACAAAAATATTATGAGGAAAACTCAAAAATAGTAAACTTTTTTAATATTTTGGGACGTGTTCCTTTTTTGTATTTCCTCTCCCCTAGTTTGCCCACACTTTTTTTCCATCCAAACTAAGGTAAATCTAAATTGTCATGAATCACTGAACTTGCATGCAAATATAAATACAAAGTAATGACTTCTAGTTTCCAACCTCCAACATGATGACATAACATTGAAACTTCCCCACTGAGCCATAATTGGGAACATAACGATTAAATCCACAGCTGAATTTCATACCGGTGAATAACTCTGATCACAGGATCGTCACCAGTTCACCGTGTCCGTACAATATCAAGATATCCAAAGGTACGAGGCTGTAGTCAGGTACAGAATCAGCATCACCGGTTTTGTAGCCCATCAATTGCTTTCTTCCACTGATAAGCTCTTTGCTTGGCATCCTCGAATGACAATATCGTTTTTGGCTGCATCATCACAATATCACATTAAAACAGAAAAATGTAAATGCAAGTCCTGGAACACACTAACACAATAGAACATCATTAAGATGCAAAATTGAAATATAAAGGGGGCTCTCGATATTTGGACTATGGTAGGGCTTGGAGAAAGTTATTTTAACATGGTATTATTCAATAAGTTGCGACCTTCATACCCTCCAGCATTACATTCTCAAGCAACCACCCAGGATATGATGGATCGAACATTCCCAAATTCAGTAAGGAGAAATCCAAAAAATGCCTTATTGCGAACTAAAAAGAGAATTTACATAATCAAATAAACTATATATTGCAAAAATATATATGCAATAACTTAATGAACATTATAAGTCTCTAATGATCATTTTATTTGATTGATTAAAAACCATTTTACATTTTAGTTTATATTTGAACGTGCTGGCATACAAGGGCAGTTCCTTATTTTCAAATCTATGTCCATGAGCGCCCAGTAAAACCATCTCCCTACATCGATGGTAAGGGTGAACAAGTGGCCCAGCGGCTTGGCCCACCTAGTCATCAACTAATGTTGGTTCAGGCTAAAAGAAATTTAGGTAAAACAGGCCAGCAATAACATTAATTAATACTACCTCCGGCTGTAAACGTAGGACCTAATTTTGTAGAGAGAACTTATTCCTATATTTAGGATTCAAAGAGTAGCATTTACAACAAATACCATCAAAACTAGAACATACAACGAAAATTTACCACAAAATATAAAGGAAAGAGTGTAAAAATATTAATGCCATTAAACCTTGTAGAGCCAAATGGTATTTGAATGACAAGAAAGCAGTTAATAATCCTATCCCTAAGGCAATATAGCAAGCCAGGGTAAGTACCTCACCCCTTACTTTCTTTTACATAACTATTAGAAACATTCACGTAATAACACAGAAATATCCATCTACTATAAGAACTCAAAATAAATCAGAAGACAATCCTACTTCATTCAAAGGGAAAGATAGAGACACTAGAACAGAGTATAGGAACAGCAAAATAAAGGAGCTACAAGGAATACTTGTCCCCCTTTTGAGAGGCTAGAGCCTTTACACACTTCCTTAACCCTTGCTAATCCTTCACTCTGCAGTAATGCAAATATATATCCCACCAACAGCCCTCCTCTCTCTCTCATGCCTCACTAACATGTAAACACTGTAATTTCCCAATTTTGACCCTTTGGCCAACTCCTCTTGACATCTCATTCATCTTCTCCCGTGTTTAGTACCAATAAGCCCATCAGATTTTCAAATTTAACTAATATGCCAAATACTGTTCACTCAATGTAAATAATCACCTGGCCACATTTCATCACGTTAGACCCCCAATAAGTTCAGTCATTTGTAAGTTTAGCCAATAGCTCCTATTAGTCATTATGATGTTCTAGCCTCTAAGTTTAGATAGACAACACCGGGTCATGCCATGGGTGGCATCAAAACTATAAGTCCTGCATTTAGATGTCAAGGAATGGTATATAAGCCAAAATCAAGATTCACACATAGCTTTGACGCTTTCTCGTATGGCTAACGCATACATCAGACTACATACAACAGTATTAATCAACTAGTTGTTATATTAATCATGGAAGTTGGACTGTTGCCTATCATCCATATAAGTAGCAAATCTTGTAAAAAGATACATGGAAGGGAAGGCTTACCGTGCAAATCTTGAAACAAGATGGACTTGTCACTTGAACGCTTAATTCATTTGGATTATTAGACCACACTATAATTCCCTTCACAATAAGCTTGAATGGATCCACATAGATTAGCTTTGGTTTGTTAGTAAGGATAAGCTGCAACTTCTTGCTTGTTAGTTTCTGCATTTTTTTTACCATTGAGATCATAATAATAGTTTCACCAGGATCCAAAAATTGTTGCCTGCAAATTAAGAAACGACTTAAGGACTATTGGTGAGCAAACATGGCTTTTGACATATACGTATAATAACTTTAATAAAAGTCCTGGGCATGTTTGCTCTTCGTTGGAGTACAAAAGTAAAGACTTTAGCAATGTGAACATTGGAAGTTAAAAGAGAAAGCATAAATGTTTTATTGCAATTTGAGCTATCAAAAGTACCAGCATAAATAGTTTTATTAGTAATATGAAATTCCAATTTAATTATAAAAAATGATGGCTATAAGGATTAAACTCCTGATCATTTATTCTAAAGGCTCTATATAATTTTGAAGGCTTCTGACTAGTTTTATAATAATTTCTATCAGAAATTACTTAGCAATGAGCAAGTACAATATATCAAAACAGGGGATTTTGGCACAACCATACAGGTCCAGAGGCTTCCTTGAAAGTTATTTAGACAACTTTCATTTAACAATTATATTTGAGAGCTATACAAGGTAACAAGTATGATAGATAATTCATATTTTTCACAGGATAATAACATTTAAAGTGAATATAATGTTTCCTCATCACTGAGACACAGAAAATAAGCTAGTGAATACCACTTTGAATCAAAAGAATCTATTGAGGCTATCCTAGTTATGTGACCAAACTCCTCAGAAGATGATGCAGCACCAATATTTCCATCAGGTTGCATAGAACTATCGCCAACATGAGAAAGGTTCCATGATGAATCATAAACATCACCTTCAGGTGACTGCAACAAAAGTGAAATGTAGATCGTATGGTTAGAAATTTCTTCATGTTCATCAACAAGGAGAGATGATCTCCCATTTTCCCATACAAATCACTTGGAAATTCAATCAAGATCATACCCCTGGTTCCATAGCAAGTTTTGGGGGGTCTTGATTCCTAATGTTACTCCAGTCCACTCCCTTGAAAAATGGATGCCTTTTCAAAACAATGTAACCATTAGGTCCAGCACCTGGTCTCCTGCTGGGATCCAAATCCTGAAGCATAATAATGTGGCTGTTTAGAATTAAAACATAGGGTTAAAGGGCTTAAATACCCCAGAAGTTTTCACATAGGGGCACTAAGCACCCAGAAGCTTTTGGGGGGGCAAATATACCCCGGAAGTTTAAAAAATGGGGCATTTTTGCCCCTCCGTTAAATATCCAAACAGTCAACGTTTGTTGACTGAATTGTGCAGAGTTGGCATACTTGTGTGGCAGCCACCTCATTTTTTTCAGTCATATTTTTAGTTGGGCAAAAAATTAAAAAAGTTGCATCTTCTCCCCTGGAAACTTGGTTATGACAGACTCCATTGGTAATACATGAGCATCATCATATATTCTTGGCCCTGATGAGATAAAAATTGTCGTCCTTGAATGTTGGAAACAAAGTTGTGTGATTATGCGATAGAAATGAATTTTTGCGGAATTGACAAAGAGGAAGAAATGAAGTTGTGCTCAATCTGATCCAAAACTCGACCACTACCATCAATAAGTAGAACAAACCAACTAATATCCTAGAACTACCATCCCTGATGAACATCATCAAGAAATTGAAAAAATCAACAAAAATAAAAGAACCCAACAAAACCAACATGAAAAATCAATGAATCACCTGATTGAATCATCAAGTAATCAGGCTACACGATTAACAATTAAACTTAAATTTAGCAATATGAAAAAAATTAAAAAAGAAGATTGCGTCTCAACTTCACTGCTGGACCACCAACGCTGTTTGTTGCTGAAGGTGTGGGGACATTCACAGCACTAATGAAGAGTTCATGTAGATCTGGTTATTGGAGAGAGAGAATGGCAACTGGTGGCAGGGTTTCACCGACAACCTACACCGCCTCAACCCCACTCTCTTCGTCCAGATCTAGCCACCAGAAATCGTTCAGAACCTTCATTGATTCAGCTTCATCCACTACTAAATCAGCCTGTCTCCCGCGATCAGCTCCACCGGCGGCGGTGGTCTCATGCTTGCAATCGATGGAACCTGGCTTTCCTTGAACGAAAACCTCACATGATCCTCAAGTTTGCAGTGGAGTTGGACAGCGTCGTGAAATAAAGGAGGGGCGCGTATGGGGAGGAAAGATGGAGATATTTCATGGAGGAAGGATGGAAAGCTTGAGGAAAGAGGGAGAGCTTTTGGAGGAAAGAGGGAGGCTGTTGAAAAGAATGAAAGAGAGGGAGGAGACTAAGGGCTACAGAGGGAAGAGAGAGTGTGTGAGGTGGATGATGAGGTAGGGCCACATGTACACCTCAGTCAACTTTAACTTTTCAATGGAGGGGCAAAAGTGCCCCCTTTTTTAAACTTCTGGGGTATATTTGCCCCGTCAAAAACTTCCGGGTGCCGAGTGTCCCTATATGAAAACTTCTGGGATATTTAAACCCCTTAACCCTAAAAACTACAATAACTACAGCTACTATCAGCACACATAAACTTGTAGATACAAAAACCATGCAAGATGCAGATTTTTAGGCAGTGGTTGCTACTCACACCCCCAACCCTTGTGACATTTTTAAATTAGGAAATTCAGCCTTCGCTTGAGTAATAATTAAATTCCCTTGGCTTGTTAGCCAGATATTTCTCCCCTCCTCACTTTATTTCTCTCTACACCTCACTTCTTTTTCTTCCCTCTCCCTCTCTCTTTCCTTTTATTACTTCTATATTGTTCTCAGTCACCTTCTGCTGAAAGAACTTGCTTTTCCAGAAAAGGAAAGTCAAAGGAAGACAGTGAATTTAGACTCCGTGTCAAGAAAATCAAACAAGTATACAAATCCAAAGAGTATAAACTCCAAACCTCCAATCAGGCATATTCCTTATGCTTTCAGCTAGTCCATTTGATAGTAAACAAGCAAAAAAGAAATTTCTGCATTCATAATCAGGAAATACTAACCAGTAGCCGGTCAATAAGGTCCCTTGCCTCATCTGAAAAATAGTCTGGAAATTGAATATTCCTAGCTATAATTCTTTGGAAAATAAGCCATTCACTTGAATCTTTAAAAGGAGAAGTTCCCGAGAGCATTTGGTATAATGTGCATCCAAGGGCCCAGAGGTCATTTCTGTGTGAAATTTGTAGACAGAAGAGAGAAATAAAATAATAATTACTTTGAAAAGACTAGGCATGGAACAAACAACTCTTATAAGAATCTTAGGTAAGAAAAATACCATTATATAAATAAATAATCTGGGTGCACAGACATTAGCATAAGAAACAATGCTACTACTGCAACAAACTTGTAATTTTTGAATTCAAAGGTTCCTACCCAAATGTTGCTGGAGAAGAATTGAGAACCTCTGGAGGGACATAAGCAGCTGTCCCCACAAATGTGCAGGCCCTATCATCTAAGAATAAAAGGACAATGGTAAAAAAAAAAAAAACATAAAAGGGGCAAAAAATAAACAAAAAAACATCCTGAAAAATGCTCCTGATATTACCTGATGCTGCATTGGGAAGGAAGTCCATGATTTGGCTACCCTGCATAGGCTTCACACTCCCAAAATCAGCTATTTTTATATGACCTTCAGCTGTGAGCAGCAAGTTCTCCGGCTGCAATTTAAGAAACTTGATCCTTGGAATACATTTTGGCATATAGGTATTTAATGCCCTAGAGTAATTTGTCACACAACTACCTTGATATCACGATGGGTCAAGCCCAAATTATGTACGTACTCAAGAGCATCCACAACTTCAGCTGCATAGAATCGTGCTTCATCCTCAGACAACCGGCCTTTCTGCACAGGGAAAATCAATAAGCTACTACAGATATCATTCAGTAACAAGGCAGGAAGAACTACAAACATGCTAAGTTATAAATTCCACACAATAGTGTAGGTTCAAATAGTTCTGCAAGAAAAGGCATGCACAGCTGATACCAAATATTTTCATTGGAGAAATCATACAATAAAATTTCTTGAGTAATTGCTTTGGCCGAACATCAACTTTAGTTCTGCTCATATTTGTTACTTCATTTCCAGTAATAATGTAATCATGCAATACTAATAGTATAGAGAAAAACAGACAGCTCTTCACATACATAAAAGGCAACAAATGCCTGAGAAGGTATTCAATTACAAGAATATTATGTTAACTTATGAACTAAGTCAACCAGAAAAGGAAAAGTATTAACAACCTAAATAAAAGGGTGATTTTGCATTAGACTTAACTATCATTGTACGATAATAGTTAGGTTTTATTTAGAATTTCCAAAGTACATATCCACTCAGCAGTTGTGACATCCTCAGAGACATCAAATAGAGAAGAAAATATAATAGTGCATCAAAGGTGTTAGACTCCCCGTGTTTTGATGAAAAAAGAATATGTGCCCATCATCACTAGTCATGTCTACTCCAGTGATCAACTAGTTAATATTTTAACAAAGGCACTAAGACCCCACATTCTCAACATTTGCAACGAAAATGTCACATATACCCTACATGACCATACTTAAAGGGAGTGCTAATTATAATTCATTATGTTTGTAAACATGATTGCTTATTAGTTGAGAGATTGGGTTGACCTGAGTTTATAATAAGATGAATATCATTCTCTAATAATTTTGTATTTCTATGTCTTTACAGCATTGTTTTGAACCCATCCTACAAATAACAAGTTTCATATAAATCAGAACTCACTAGCTATATTTTACACCCTCATCCTTGCCACATTTTAAATTATCCTCAATCTAACAAAACATATAAGAAATATTCTAAATTTTTAAAATGTCATCTTGAAGCAGTTTTTGGTTTCCTTATGTATTGAAATATAATTAAAAAAACAACATCAATGTATACATCATTGTTTTGATGAATATATGGAAAGATCTAAGACAGGACTAAAACTAAATCTGGCCAACCAAAACACCTTCAGGACATGCTCCAGAATCATTTTTAAAATGATTTACTCAAAACTCATACCCCAACACATTGAGTGCACACCATGAGTCTTATGTTAGCTTACCCTGGTTATTTGATCAAAAAGTTCTCCACCTTCACAGGATTCAAGTGCCATGTCTTCACCATTGAAAAAGTACACAAAAAAGGATAGCAACATCAAATAGTAGACCAAACTTAGCAACCAGAGAGCAAAATTCAAAATGAAAATTGAAAGGAAAAAAAGGACACATCAAGAATGAGCAAGAATAAGAGTTTGTATAAAGCAAAACACCATAACAATATACGTACACAGAGAAAAAGTGTCTTGAAATGTGAAAAACAGCCGCACAATGCCAGGATGGTCCAATTTATCAAGCACTAACCGTTCCAACTTCACATAAGCTATTTTGTTCTCCTTGGTGATAAATTTTTTGTCCATGATCTTCAGTGCATATACAGAACCCGTGTCCTTCTTCTTTGCCCTCACAACCTTTAAACACAATGACAATGACATTTGAAAAAAATTACACCAGAAAAACTAACCAACTGATATTCCTGAAATAATCTAGATAGTCGAATGTTAAAATGAAAAAAGAATTTTGCTTCAATCATATAGGTGTTGGTAAGTGGAATAGATGCCCAGCAAAGAAGTTCAAACAAAATGGAAAACAAATAATTATCTGCCAGAGGCAGAGATGAGGGAGATGGTCAAATTTACAGAGAAATTCAAACCAGCTTCTCTATCACTGACAAGCAAAAACATTAGATTCAATTTCGGCCGCCTTGTGATAGGCCATACTTTCCCTCTTATTTGGCCTGAGTGTCACAGGCCATACTCACAAAAAATCAGCATTACAAGACATTTTAAGAAAAAGCATCAAATCAAGAAAAAACAGAGAATAAAATTTACAGAAACAGAACGTGTTTCCTTGCTCAGTTGCTCTGATGCAAATGTTGAAACACTAGAATTTTGTAAGAGGACTTACATTGGATGATAAATTAACAACCTAGATCACATAGGTTCACAATAGTGTGGTCCATATTCAGCAAGAAATTCCTGGTGTAATATAAAAGAAGAGCACTTTTTGGCCAGAAAAAAAAACCCTAAAACCCTAGCTATAATGCTCCAAGATAATGATTTATTAGAATAATATTCCCTTTGGTCTTAATTATAAAGCCCAGTTGACTTTTTTTAGAGAAGTTAAGGAAGTAAAATAAGTTACTTAGTTATATTATACGTTGTGTTTTATTATATTGTATATTAATTCATTAGTCGAATAAAATAGTTTGAAGAAAAACGATAAACTTTAATGTTTTAAAGTAATATAATTAGCTTTCTTAAGATTCTTCAAAATAGTCAATAGGCATAATTAAGACTAGAGGAAGTACTTGTCTAAAGTTTACCCTGTACAGTCATGCAAGAAATAACCAATGCTAGTGTCATTTTCTACTACCTATCATTTGCTTCTTTCTTAACCTAGACTAAAATGGCAAGTCACGATTGCTTTGCAATTCTCATGGGTAACATTATGTAACTTGCTATGAGTTCACAAAGAGCAACCAAATAATGAAACTTCAATTCGCCACTTCAAAAGTGAAGTTGAGGCTTGATTTGTCTTCTGAAGTACAGAAGAGTGATTGAAATTGAAACCTAGATCTCTGTATGTTCGCACTGTTCAACACAAGGGAAAAAAGGAAGGAAACCCCTACGACGTATTACCAAGAAACCAACACTATTCACAGAATTAATATAGTTTGCCTTTTTGGGCTTAGAAAGCGGGAGTGCAAGCCATTTCATATTTTCAGTTACCATTGATTCAGAAATGGCAATTCATCTACCTTATAAGTTAATGCAGTCCACTACAAGATATCAAACAATGTTTCATACATTATATGGCGACAAGAATGACAATGTTGCGTAATGATCTCTACAGCATCATCCCATTGAAAACAGTAGCCAAAAGAACTGAATAGATTAATCGACATATGTTAAAAATATAAGAAAAGTCAATATCATCCAGAGAATTTATGCATGCATCAAAGCATTACCAAAAAATAAAACAAACGAAAAAAAACAAAACACAAAGCAACAACAACACCAACACTAACACAACCAAGCAAAAACCATACAAATAAAACTGACCTTAGAATAAGAACCAACGCCGTAGATCTTTCCCAATTCAAAGTCCTGGATGGTGCAGTTCTCCTGAGGAGCTCGGAAAGGCATGATCTGAGATCTCTGGACACACCTATCACTAGACGAATCACTCTGAATCCTCAACTTGGAATCAAAATCCTTCTCCATCGCCAACATCAATCTGTGCAAAGCTCCAGCTACACCCAAACAATTCCTCCCCTTAGGATCGCATCTTCCCGCTTGCCTCCAGAGGAGAGCTCAGGAAAGTCCCAGAGACTTCTTCGAAGTAAGCAATCCCACTCTTATATTCTCTGATAAAAGGAAGATGTGAAGTGCGTCTTAGTGATTGGATGAGTATAGGAAATAACCAAGAAATGATCATCAGCTTTAGCTTTGCCCCCTATTTTAAAACCCTAGAAAGTGGCAACCATGGATGCAAAGGAGGAATCAGATATGGGGATTGAGGAGAAGCAGAATGGCACAGGGGAATCATTCACTTTCATCATGCTTCTCCCTGTGCATGATGAGAAAAAGGGAAACCGCAGCTTCAACTCTTTTTTCGGCCAACTGCAGTTTTAACTTTCAACATTGCTTCATGAGGAAAGCGTTAGACACGGGGGACATGGTCATTTTCAATTTCAATGCAGAAACAAGAAATCATGTCACCATTATTTTCGATAAAAAGTACATTATTGTATGTTATTTTAAAAAAAAAATACAGAGAAAGCATAATAGATCTGAATATATTTTGAAGAATAATAAAAAGCGGTTGACAGTTGGTGACAACTTTATCATAAGAAGACAAAAAAAAAAAAATTTGAAGAAAACATAAAGAAAAATAATTATGTAACAACCTTCCCTACTTGTCAAAAATCCTATATAAGGGAAGTCAAAAAGACTATAATTAGGAACCTTATCTTTTAAAAGTCATAAAGGCTATATGTAATTGTCAAAAAGCCTA
>JBAGKO010000008.1:11379403-11391000 GCA_037177275.1 Acacia concinna
TCAATTAATCGCCGATAAAATGGACTTTTTAAAGAAAAGTTATCTTCGAGAGTTCCAAACACCCAAAAGCCCTGGAAATTTTATGGTAGCCTCCTGGTATTGTTTTTATAGAATTTTGGACAAATTTTGAGAATTTTTGGACAAGCATAAAAGTTTCTAGAATTTTTCAAAATTTGGGTCGATACAGGTAAATTTACTGGTATAATTTGAGTTAGGGGAAGCCTTGTGGCCCCACAAAAGTGGCACCACCTTGCCTGCTTGGAGAGCAAGACAAGGCCTTCTAGAAGAGGACGTGTGCCAAGGGGAGAAGGTGCCACATGTTTAGTTTTGAGAAAATTACACCTAAAGACCCAAAATCAAAACTATAAATACCCCCTCCTCCTCTTCCAAACCGTGATGCTCTCCTCTCTATAAATAAATTCTAGTGTTCTTAAAAGTGTGCGCAATTTGGAAGAAATTCAAGCAGTCCTGGCCTAGTCTTTGGTACAAGTAAGTTCCGATCTTCTTCTTCTTTTGAATTCCTTTATTTTCATGCAGTATTTAGAGTAGTTTTAAGAGAAGGTTCTATCTAATTGGGCTAGCCTAGATAGCATTCCTAAGGGGAAGTGTTGCCCAACTATTATGGCCTACATAGCCTTTCTAAAAGGGAAGTGATACCCAAATGTTCAAGACTAGAAAAAATTTCCTAGGGGAAGGTGATGTCCAACTATCCCAGATTAGATAAGCATTTCTAAGGGGTGATATTGTTCGATTGTCCCAGGTTATGTAGGATTTCTAAAGGGGAGATGCTGGCCAACTATCCAGTCTAGGTAGTTCTTTGGGCCTTTCTAAGGGGAGATGTTGTCCAATTGTCCTAACCTAGACAATGAGGAAGGGTCAGAAGGAGGGGCCTGTGCTCGACAGGCTGCATAGGGTGTTCTACAGAGGGGTACTGATGGGGAGGGATATGGTTTAGGTAATGGGAAACCAGGGTCTTAAGGGTAAAGGAGAGGAAGGGTTTGTGGTATATTGATAGGGGCATACATTAATGCTTTACATTGTGATCTGTATAGGCATTGCAAATAAGTGAACCAGCAATCCAGCAGCACCAAAAACAGAGAACAAAACACTTACACCGCACAGGAGTACTTGGCTGCTATAATCCCTAACATTAACATGTATTGATTTGCTTGTCTGCTGTTTATTGGATGCTTTGTTTCCTGTGTTTTAGTTGAGCTAGCATGTTATATTTGGGATGTATGACTCCTTGTTTTTATGCCTTGGCTATGTGATAGAAGTAGAGTCACGTGTATACTCTCTATACATGGTAAGTGCTGAGAGAGAGGGCACTTGAGGAGTAGTATGAGCATAGCATATAACATGACATACATTGCATTATACTATTACTAGTTATGGTTCTGCTATTAAAGTTTCCCAAGAAATCTTACCTTCTCCACAATATAGGTGAAGTATCAATAGGACGCAAAGGAAAGGGGAGGACTTAGGCTTATTATTTATATTTCCTGCGTTGCTTCGGGCTTAGATATATACATATAGTCTCAGACTTATGTGTATACTAGATACTTGCTTGTATACTATTTTTGTATTAAATGATATAAATTTTTCAAATGTACTGTATGCTATCTATAAACCATGTTATGATGTTCATGATGCATGTATGTTACGATGGGAGGAAATCCCTTGATTTTTCCAACCTTCAATTGTAACTAGTGGTTCCAAGTATCACAATGAGATACAATAAAGGGTATAAAAAGTTAGATGTACCACATTTGACCTACTCCACAGCCCAATTAGCTGCAAAATGGGTTATCTAATCATACATTTATCACCAAATTATAAATTTAATTTTTCCCCCTTTTGCTTGAACATCTTATTATGATTTACAATTGATTATGGTTATTAATTATATTTAATTTGAAAAAAATACTAATGCTCCTTTATAATAATTGCCAACTAATAATTTATGCTTTTTAAATGTCACATAAATATACTTTTTATTAATGTAATTAAATTTGGTAGAATTTAACACCCCTTTTAATAACACATTTTAATAGAATTACTTCTAAAATGTATCATTAATAGAATTTACGTTTCCAAAAGCACACAGGTTAACATTAGTTTAGATTTAAAACTTTGAAAAAAAAAAAAACAAACAAACAAACAAGTGTAAATGGCAATCACGAACGGTGTCTAGTCCCCTCTCTCTCTCTATATATATATATATGTATGTATATGCATGTATATAACGCTTTCAACTAATTTGTGCATACTAATGAAAGTTAATTCTATAATTCGATTTGGTAAAAATGATATAATAATAATCCAATGCTCCACTTATGCCTCTATCTATTGTAAGCAATCAGTACTGGTGTCTTGTAATCACCATAGTTTTCAAGAGGCATGGCAACTCTTGACATTGTTTGAAAGGAAAGGGTTAAAAAAAAAAGGAAAGAAAGAAAAAGACCACACAAAATGACAATCTCTGATAACCAACTTTTCTTTTCTTCCATCCTTTTTAACTAACTAGTGTTAACATATTGCACGGAAACATAAATTCTATTAACAATACATTTTAAAGGTAATTCTATTAAAATATGTGATTAGAAGGAATGTTAAATCCTATTAAATTTAATTTCATTAATAAAGTTATATTTATTCAAAAAATTTTAAAAGCACCAATTACTGGTTGACAATTATTGTAAATGAACATTAACCTTTTTTTTTTTCAAATTGATGATAATTATTAACTATAATCAATTATAAATCATAATAAAATGTTCTAGTGAAAAGGGAAAATATCGCAAGGGGAAAAATTCGAATAATTCAGTTTATACAGCATTAAATATACAATTGATTTTTTATTAATGTCCAAGGAAGAAAACAAGGGCACATAAACACTACAAAGTTATATGCATTAGTATCACCCAAAAATAAAAAAATTAATTGTATGAAAAAGTAACAGGCACAAGAATAAACCTTAAAACACAACTTCAAGACATGGTTACAAGTCTTGTGTAACTTCATTGTCTTTCCCCTATTTTCCATCCAAACAAATATAGCCAAAACATTCCCTTTGCTCATTCAAGTTCTTTTGATGTCTCCAATCACCCAAAAACCACACCCCAACAAAAAATCTCCAATAGAACATAACACAACAACAACTTAAAGCCACGCCCAAACATTCTTGAAGAGATCAGACATTACCCTTCTCAGCTGCATCACAATTATGGTCTGAATATGATCATGACTGGTTAAGCCACGCCCAAACAAACATAACTATGGGCTTCCAAGACAAATGGGCAGTACATTGTTAAATCAACCAACTTAAAATATTTGCAGCTAAAAGGATAATTTCAAATTTAACCCATTTTGATATATTAAATGTTTTACCAAATTAAGGTGATGCAGCATTCCCAGTAGGCAAAGATGAGCAAAATGTGACTCTCATATGATATCTTCCAATGAAGGAACTAACATTTTGTTTTACAAAGACACCATTGCACAAAACTTATAACAAGAACGGTATATCTTTATCACGAATTTACTTCTTTTGAAGCAAGAGGCTCATACCATTCTGGACTAAATCCAGCAGCTTTCCTAGCTTCCTCATTGAAAGGTGGTTTTAAGGGTCCTCTGAAATACTTTCTTAATATGCCATGAAACTCTTGAATCACTTCCCTGTCATCTGTTGCAGTATCACTGTCTCCTGCATCAATTATTTCTTGATCTTCTGCAGCTGGATTCCTATAACTCCAGCAGCACAATGCGTAATCTCTTCTGGGTAAATCATGCTTTCCAGTAAATCTGCAGTAATGTCATCACCACCACTGCGGAATCGCGAGATCGTTGTGGGAAGCACGTCAAGTCCTCTAGCCTGGATCAATAACCTATGTCAGGCTATAGCTACTACAGCAGTTTTTATTTTGCAAGAGTTTTGTAACAATAATTCCTTCAATCCTGAGGAACTAGAAAAAATCTGAGAAACTATATAAGCCATCATTTCTGTACCAAAACAAGAAAGGAAAATGGCTGTAATTCCAATGTCACTGTAGCATAAAACCTTCTACAACCAAACATCAGATGAGGATGCATACATGGAAACTTTGACATTCATGCCCAGTTGATCAATATTAATATACTCTATTTATTACTACATACAATTCATCAAATGCGCATATATTGATCTTCCCCCACTATTTACATACCCAAAACGTGCAGAATTATCTACAGGACAGGGATTATTGTGATTGAAGAATATGCTTTATGTACTAGCCTAACGGGAAATTTAGATGGACCTTAAATTAATGGTGAAGGGGACCATAGTGGTCAAGGGTGAAAGGTGCACTCAAGGCACAAGACCTTAAAAAATATTAAAAAGTCAATCATAAAAAGTCAATCACAAATAATCAATAAATGATAAAATGCGTAACTGATGTATAAAATGCAGAGATAGATTGCTCCTCAAGCTAGGATTCCATTTAAGGGAGGTAAATGGATGAGTTGACCAAAAAAAAAAAAAGCGGACAGTTTCTGTGGTTCCTTTAGTTGCTATTTTAGTTAAATAGTTAACAATTCTTCGATAGTTACAGATAAAAATCAGAGTCTAGAATTGTAGATATGATCAGGCCTCAATAAATCAGAGGTTCCTCGACCATTATGCATATATAGTGCAACAAAAGCAATACAAAGAAAACACGTGTAAAGGCAAAGAATAACACTGTACAGCTAATATTTACTACATCCTTCTATATTGTGAAACACATTAATACCTAAATCTATTTCCTTACAATTATGCATCTAACTGGCGGGCTGCTTATAAATTTATGCACCTCATTTACAACAACACACACTCAGAATCCTTAGCATAATTTGTAGTGCATCATGTTTTGAACATGGTTGGAGTGTGTTTGAGCAATTTGGGAAGGAAACAAGCTCTAGCCATTTCACTTTTTTGTTTTTAGATATTTGATTAATCATTATATGTCCTTTTGGATCTTAGGTTCATACAAATAGGAGTAACAAACTTGCTCAGCAAAGACTCAACAAGGCGTTTATCAAATGCAATCAAGTAAGCTTGAAAAGAAAAGATATCTAAACCCTGTTACCCTTGATGACATAGATGAAAATGGAAGTTCAAATTGGACAGTTTATTGATGAGAATGATGAACATGAACTTGTTTTATGGTGATGACAATGATGGCTTTACTTGAGGGATTGTAATCGGGGTGGTAGATGCCAAAAAGCTAGTAAACAAGCTAAAGCCCAAACTAGCGGAGCTAGCACATCTAAATCAAAAAGAAAAGAGAAGGCAAAATGTTTGAGCTCAATCAATTGGTCACATTGAGGGAGTAAAGGCTTGTTCAGATGATATTGGAGGATATAAATCTCATGAAGCAGGAGAAGAAAGTGATGAAATCGATCCATATGAATCTAATTTTTCATTCAATAACTAACTAAATATTGTAGACTTCAATTTTTATTGTTTTTTGGGAAAAAAATTGAGAGATGCATTTTGCATTTATTAATAGCTTATGATTGATTATAATATAATATATATACATATATAAATGAAGATCATTTAAATTTATATTTGTCTATTATTTTGTTTATGCCCAATAGATAATATTTTTTATTGTTGCACCTATCACCTCGCACATTTCAGAGGTCTTGCACATTTCCCTCCTCACTAACTTGGGCGAAATGTAAGACATACCTCATGAACACAGTGCTCAACAGCTAAGCGAGCCAACAAATGCTTGGAAGTAGCCATGGCTGAGTCCCAAAGGCCATCATGAGCTGGTAATGATCCATAATAAGAACCTAGCTCCTCAAGCCGAGCAGCAAGGAGAGTGAAGTGTCGCCCTTCATCTTGTGCCACCTTCACAAAATCTGTAAAGAATTCTTTAGGCATTGCCTCTTGCTTACCAAATCGAGCAATAATATCCTACATTATATGATTTACATTAAATGCTTGTAGCACAATATGAACTCTGAAGAAAAGTCATCCCAACAATAGCAAGAAAAAAGAAAAAATCAAAACAAGGATGGACAAGAAAATAAATTTCACTAATCTCAGAGCTTAGCTTCACCATAGACACAATATCTCAGCTAACACAAGTTCTTGAGATGCCCATGTTCAATCTCAAATGCAAACTTGATTTTTTTGGCCAAACAGTCAATTATATTAATCACCAAAAAAGTAACTCCACACACCAACAGCCAAAGCCAAAAAACACTACAAAAAACAACATACAACCTAACATCAGGACATCCATGCACTTGAGCTAATGCAAACTTGATTTAGACTTGCATAATAGTAGATACAAGCCTTTATCAATATATATAATATAAGATTGCACATATCAATATTAGTTGATCCTAGTCTTAGTTGACTTACTAAAAGCAATGTTCTCCTCCAATATTTTAACACCATTTCCACCTATGGAAGACAATTATTCTGTTTCTAAATATAATTAATATTTTTAAAAATTGCAGCATCATGTTAGAACTGACATTTAGAGGACTAGATCAAAGAGATAAAGACTAAAAACTTTCCAATTCATAATTTACTTTTCTACAAACTTCTTGTTGTGTTTCATTTCTCTGTCCCTGTATCTCAAAATTGCATATTCTATGAAAATGATTTGAGGGAACTGTATTAGAGCAGAAAAAGTGTAAGCACAAAGAATTCAGGTGATACCAGCAGCAAACATTATCATTATCGCTGATATATAAAAAAGTAATTAACTGAACATTAAAGTGCTTTATTTTAATTATCTTAGAAACCTGCCACAATTTTTGAATACAGGAGACATGGAGGTCACTTGCTCGTCTCTCTAGAGTAAGTATCACATTTGCGAGAATCAATAATTCATATCTAGCACATTGCCCTAAACCAAAAAATTTTATTTTCATTATCTTAGTTCTTTAACTCCTGACAGAGTGATACTGAAATGTGAAGTCTGGATTTCACAATGCAAAACTTAACCATTCCATCCAGCATATCTTACTCTTCAAAGGAGATTCTTATTGTCTCCACTGTTCAAAATCCACAAAGCACAATGAAAGTAAAGACAACAAGAAACTTCGATATTAATGTTATCAGCAACATATTCACCAAAGTCCATACATAAGGGAACTTGAAGGTAAAACATATATTGTTTAATAAGTTAAGCCATAGTTTAATTTTTCTATATATCTTTATCTTTGACTTCTATTATGGAAGAATGTGATAATTTCTTGATTGCATTAACCAAAACACACACACACTACTTCCCACCAAAGCATGTGCAAAGTGGCTAGTTTTCTATTACAAAAGATTCCATATTTAATTAATTAATTAAAATTCTCAGAGGAGCTAGCTAAAAGACAGATACCCAGGATAAATCAATGGCCCAGCTTTCAGTGTGAGCAAGGCTATGCACAATGGCTTGCCTACTCTGCAAGCTGCCCCCTTTACCCAGCTTCGGCATGTGGCCTGGCGCCACCAACTTGACCTGCAAACGACCGTCGTCAACCAAACAAGGCATTCCCTAAAACACTTCGTTTAGAAATAGTTTTGGAAACAAACGTTAGCGAGTCTGGCCGGCCGATCAGGGACGGGGAGGTGCACCAAAGGATCATAGGGACGAACGATGGCGGCGGAGCCTTGGAGCCACTGAGAAGCAAATAAGTCACCGAGACGAGCTTTCTCGAAGGGGTCGGCGGTGTCCAGCACTCGAAGCGCCGCCTCTACCAGCGTTTGGGTTTCGCCTTCACGTTTTTCTGACATCATGATTTTTGGTATGCGAATATGCGATGCCTTGCTCTCGCCACTTTCCATTTACATCCATTTCCATTTCTACTTTAAGCAATGGATATTCTTTCCTTTTTTTTTTTTTTTTTAAATTTCACTAAAATACCTTTCAAATTGCAAAATTCTAAAACGTCTATTAATATTTTAAAAAGACAAGATACTATAAATTAAATTGTATTTTTTCAAATTCATTAACTTAAACAGCGATTAGCACGAAGTAGCAAAATCCATTACTTGATTTACAAACTCATTACTCAACTTGCGAAAATCCAACACTGTTAACATCACGGGTAGATTCCTCTCTCACCTCTGTTAGATGAACAATGTCAGTGTCAAATAAACAGTGCCGACAAAGAGGAGAGAGAAAGTTATCAACACGAATTAACAAAATCCATTACTCAAGTTGCGAATCACATTACTTAACTACCGAATTTCTATGAATTTTGAGAGGAAGAGAGTGATCAGACTAATGAAATACATTACTCGACTTGCAAATCTTATTACTTAACTTGTGAATCCCACTACTGTTCGCGTCAGCGAATTTAAAAAATTTAATTTAGTCCATGGTACATTAGTGTCTTTTTAAAATGTTAACAAACTTATATTATAAAAATCAAGGTGAGATAAGAGAACAGAAAACTTTAAGAGAAAAATAACAACAATTGTATTTACTTGTATTTTAATACTATATCACATTGTTAGTATTTGCCTGTAGCCTCCACCAGCGTTTGGGTTTCGCCTTCACATTTGTCTGATATCATGATTTTTGGCATGCGATGCCTTGCTATGGTGACTTTCCATTTCCATTTTAAGTGGTGGGTTTTTTTCCCCCTAAAAAAACCTTATATTACAAAACTAAAAGAAATCTAAGATAAGGTAAGAGAACAGAAAACTTTGAGATATAAATAAGAACACATGTTGTCTTTCAAGAGTATATCACATTGTTAGTACTTCTCTATGTTTATAAGCTTTTAGGAGTCAAACTAAGAGCCACTATTAATTAGTTTTTTTTTAGGGAAAGTGGCTTAAAAAGAACTTTAAAAATATTACAAGATAAAAACATATTTTAAATATTCATAGTATAAAAAAAAAAGGTCTTAAGGCTTGATTCGTCTTTTTTAAAATTAAAAGAAAGTTATCAAAATGTCCTTGGGAGTTAAATTTTCATTAACAAAATTAATTATGACAATTTTATTCCAACTTATGAAACCTTTATCAATACTGGTAAAACCTTATCAAATTTTATAAATTTTAATTTGTAACTTATGAATCATCTAAGGGCATTGTGAAATTCTTTAGAGAACTAGTGAAACCTTTATTATAATTTATAAAGCCCTTATCAGATATTGTAAATCTAAATTTACAACTTCTGAAATTTTTTAAAGAAGTTATAAAATTCTTTTGATAATATGTGAAAACCTCATTCAAACTTATGAAACATTTATCAGAATTTGTGAAACCCTCATCAGATGTTGTAAATTCAAATTTGAAATTTGTGAAATTCTTTTAAAAACTTACGAAAATCTTATAAGATGTTGTGAATTTTGATTTGTTTGTGAACTTCTTATAATAAATTGTGAAAGCATTATCTAAACTTGTGAAAATCTTTATAGAACTTGTGAAATTGCATCTTCATTTTTGTTCTTAATTTTACACTTAGTGGGACCATTCTATGGTTTCCTTTTTATTTTGAAAATGAAAAATTAGGTGCTAACACCTTTTTGATATTATGAATATGTGGAATGCATTTTTCTCTTTTTTTACATTTTTAAATTTTTTTTTTTAAATCTCAATTTAAAACTAGATTATTAGATTTATTCAACTACCCTCGTATAACTGGAGGAGATTGATCAAAGGTAGTAGAAAAGGGACCTACCATATTATGCGATAGATTCGCCAGATAATTTTGGATTTTCAATTTAGATTATGTAAATAGATTTTTTTTTTTTTTGTGAATGTAAATGTAAATGAAAGTTTCTGGTTGTTGGCGAAAAGAAGTTTCTAGTTTGGAGTTTTAAAATTATAAAATTGATACTATGTTATTTTAATGGGAGAATTCCAAAAAGAGATAAAGGAAATCTACAAAAAATATTTCAATACAATGAAATCATGAAATCTCATATAGTCATTTTGTACTTAAAATATTGTAAAATTATGTAAATGCCATTAGATTTTAACAACAAGTGTGTCTTAATTCACAACAAGAGAATCTCAATTAACAGCAACAGAGATATTTAGATAATATCTATTTAAGCTATGAGTTGTTGTGAATTAAGATACTCTTTATGTGAATTGAGATACTCTTATTGTTAAAATTCAGAAGTATTTATGTAATTTTACAACATTTTAAATACAAAATGACCAATTTAGGATTTCTTAATTTTGTTGTATTGAAATGTCTTTTGCAGATTTCCCTTGTCTTTTTTTGAAATTCTCCCTATTTTTAAAAACCAATAGTCTATCAAAAACCAATATGTAAATTCCTATAATTTCATTTCATCTTGCATTAAGTCCTTGTGATTTTTTGACCAAAGAAAAATCCTTATGATTTTTTTCCTTTTAATCGGATTCTTTAATTTTAAGTTTTATCTCTATACTCATAATTTTTTAAATTTAGAAGAAAAAAGTTGATAGTTCATGATGTGACTCTAACCCACTATACACCTAAATTAATTTTGCCATATAAATCTAAATAAAATTGAAAATAAACTGTATTAGACATTACATATAGGAACAATGAAACAAATATGAACATTATTTTTAGAAAAAAAAATTGGGGATAGATCCGCATTTGGAAATGTATTTGAGGAATATAAACTTGACAACATGAAAAGGTGTGCAATGCATTCCTTCAATGGAAAACATTTGATAGAGAAAGGAATAAAATGACCTTAAAGGCTTAAAGATTAATAAAGGGTTAAAATGCAAAAATCGCAACAAACTATTTTCCTATGTGTACTGAATATAATTAACTATTTTCAAGGGCAAAATTAGACATGAACAATATTTTATGTAGCATTCTTAACAAGACCCTCAGTTAAAGGTTAAGTACATAGATGGGGAAAAAATTGGACCAGAAGGGATGACATGGCTAATATTTGAATGTTGAGGTGGCATGGTTAACTTTGTAAATAAATAAAGGGTATTAAAGAAGAGTTAGCCATATAACAATTGAAAAATAGTTAACTTAGATGATTTGCTTTGAACCAGATAGAGAAAGAGATCGCAACAGAAAGCGAAATCAAAGATGGAGAAGGAAATCATATAGTGAAGGAAAACATATAGGAGCGATTGTGAGGTTCTTCAAGAGTGTGATTGAAGAGCAATGGAGTTGACACAAATTGATCAAATCAAATCTCGTGAGGCCTTGATGAGTCCTGTTTTCATCAACAAATTTTGCTAAAGCAAGAACTTCATGATTGTGCTTTCCTTCCTCTGCTTTGTGAGGCTTCACAACTTTGTCAAGCACCGAAATAATGAACCTATGATTCACTATTTCTGACACACCCAATCGTTTCCTTCTATAGTGAAGTGATTCTCTTTCCTATCATAGGAAACTCTCCTTCTTAATAAACTCTCTAAGTCACTATGGTCTTCGTCTTTTTTACTAGTGATCTCTTCCTTCCAAATACTCTGGAAAAGAAGAATGAGGCGACTTTTTTTGAAAATTGATATCCACATTTAAACTTTCAGCAAGTTCTGTGCTTGGTTTTGTCTATCAACTATGGAATTTTAATGCTCAACTTTAAGTGATCAAGCAAGGCAATGCTAATGAAGTGATGAGATGAAGAAGAATTTGATG
>JBAGKO010000008.1:11425638-11437171 GCA_037177275.1 Acacia concinna
GTCTTTAGATTTTAGCTTAAAATCAAGCAATATTCAAATATTTTTTACATGATATATGCTTCTCCTAATGCTACATTACTTTGCATGTTTCAATTTTAGTTAATTTCATCTCCTTTTGAGAGTGTTTAATTGTGTTATTCATATTATACAGTTGAATTGTTCTTTATTCTTTACAAGGTCTTTGAGGGAGAAGAAGAAACTATATTGAATATTTGATATGAAGATCTGGTGGTATTACATTGATTTGGTCTTAATTGGTGTAACTGGAATCGAAGTTGTGTTGTATTTGATTTTAACTTATGGATGTATTAGAACGTTTCATTTTTTATGTTGTATTTTGGATTATTGGTATTATATTATGTAATTTTGGCTTGTTTACGGCCTGTTTCCAGTCGGCCTGTATTAGGCCTAGTTATCGTAGGCCTGTTTGAAGGAAGCCTGTAGGCCTGTTTTTCAGATGAGGCCATAAATTCCAGGCCTTCTTAACAGGCCTCAAGCTAGGCCAAGCTTAGGCCGAGCAAGAGGTCTGGAACAGGCCACTATGGCGCAATACAGCTAGGCTTGTTCACCCTTAAATCTCTTACAAAGGCATTTTTGTCAACATACTTGTGACAGAAATTGAAAAGATATTTCATCAATTGCTCATGTTTACAGATTTCACAGAGGCATCTACGCCCATTTGTCCAAATGGGTAAGTACTCTGACGCTCATATTTGCCAAAGTCTGAGCCAATTGTTAACTACCCGGCGAAATCTTCCGGTCACAATTACCAATGATAGGCACAAAACGGGAGAACAGTTTGTGCATGAAGTAGTAGCATTGGTCTGCGGCCTTCAAGAATTTGGAATTAAAGCTGGTGACGTTGTCGCCATCTCTGCTTACAACAGGTATGCTTCCAATTAACCTTCAGCTCTAACAACTTCTGTTATTTTTTGGGTGGTGTTTCAATTTGAACTTGTACTTTAGCTTTTGGGCGTTTATTAAATCCTTTTCCTTGTGAAGTGTTGATAATTTATGTGCCTTCTGGGTTCTGAAATGAAGTTTGATCAATGAGTTCAAATGTTTGCTTCAGTACAAGTTGTGGCTTGCTGTTGGATAGTGTGGGTTCCAAAATTATCATTACCCCATCAATAAACTAATGAGACGAGACAATAGTACTAGTTTAATGCTATATGTTCTGGTATCAAGAAGAGCAGCAGAGGGTGGAACGAAATATTTTTGGTTTTTTTTTTGTGTGTAATTATTATTTTTTATGATCCATGTTTTGAACGTGCACACACAGACACACACACACAGAGATATATATATATATATATTTAAATATTATATTAAAGCATTTTGTTTATTTGATATTACAGTACATTAGCATAATTTATTTTTCCATTGTGTACTAAAAAAATAACTTTAATCTGTCCCCAGGATCTCATAATCAAAGCTTGTAACACTGCAGACTTTGTCAGAAAACTGAAAAAATTAAGAAGCTAAATATAACACTTTTTCCTCAAAATATCTGGTTAAGCTTATTTCATTACCATTTAATTTAGTAATTTATTCTTTCTTATTTTGAATTGCTTAATTATGCAGATTTTTTCTTTCAATATATAAAATTGAAGGTGTCTTCCACTGAAATTTAATAAAATAAACAATTTTGATTTTTGTATTTATAATTTGATAACTTTTTATATCAATGCTTATTTATTTTGTGATTTTTGACTGGGGGCATTTGGCTAGGCATGATGCACTAGGATCTGTTCAATAAGTTGATCGTTGACAAACTTCAAAATTGCTCACTTTAAAAACATCTCCACTTGATGTTGGAAAAGACTTGCATGTTTCAATAGGATTATTCAAATATTTTGGGGTGCCCACCGAATAGCAATTAATCTTTTTTCTTTTGGAGCAAAAAGTAATTACTCTAATAGAAACATTCAATTTGTGTGCACGCTGTGATGTCATAATAGATCAAAATGTACTGGTGTAAGATAGTAATTTCACTGGAGCAGTATGTGATGTATAATAAAGCGTTGGAAGCTTTGAGTTGCTCTGTCTTCAAGATAATGATGAATTGAATAAAATTAAAAGAGCTCTGAAAAATTTATATTTTGTACCTTGTTTTAGATTTTAAGATTTTATCCTTCTTAATTAAGTTGTTTTGGCTATATATAATTTTTCCATGAAGCCAGCAGAAAAAGCAGGTTAATGATTTACCATTTGAAACTGCTCTTTCACACCTAGTTTTAGATTTTAAGATTTTAGTCTTCTACTTAAGTTGTTTTGGCTATATATAATTTGTCCTTTTTTTTTCCCATGAGGCCAGCAGAAAAGGCAGTTTAATGGTTTCTAGGAAACGTCTATTGATTTCTTTTCTTTTCCCTCTCAGTGATTTGTATCTGGAATGGTTATTAGCAATTGCATTTGTTGGAGGGATAGCTTCTCCTCTGAACTATCGATGGGTGAGTAGATTTTCTGTGAACATGATTGATCCTTTTAGATGAGTGATGAATTATCATTGACTAGATTTTCTTTTCTTACACTATGAAGCCATGCTTATACCAAGATGGCTTTTCAACGCTATATTTGGAAGTGATTTGATTTCAACTTTAGTTTCGTAATCATCAAGTCATAAACTAATTTGAATATGAACCTGCATATATCCGTTCATAAGTTTTCCGGGAAGGAAGAAGCATCACTCACATGTAGATCCCCAATGAAACATTGTCACATATGAATATGATTATAATACGGGATAAAAAGGTACTTATGTTTGGGCAGTCATTGCCACTCTCTTTGAAACCATTTGTTGCATAAATCTATTTTATACTCTGTCTTCTTTGCATGCTCAACTTCCTTTTCCATAAAGTATGTTACCAACTAATGCTAATGCTAAGTTTTATATTTATTTTTGCTTATTAATTTTCTTCACCCGCAGAGCACTGAAGAGGCAATATTAGCAATTAACTCAGTGAGACCAGTGATGTTGGTTACTGATGAGAGTTGTTACTCCTGGTTCATAAATCTCCAAAAAAAGGATATCCCATCTCTTAGGTACCATGTCTTTATAGGCTGCCCTTCCTCAGAGTTTAGCAAGAAGTGGAATGGTATGAATATTGCTGAAAATGTTGGGACCAACGTAAAAATATGCTATATGAAGAATTTTCTTTTATTGTTTTTCCTGAATAAGGTGTATTAACAATTGTTTTATTATCTTGCAGTACTAACTCCAGAATTACTAAAGAAGCATCTCACAAAGCTTCCACCATTTCGTTTCTCCTCGGCTCCTGAAGGTGCTGTCGTAATATGCTTCACTTCAGGTTCAAGGCTTATTATTGCATTTTCTAGAGTACCCTCTTATGTGCTTGTGGTTTGTGTATTTGTAATCAAGAAATATCACCCCAAAAGTGCTGCTGAGACCACTTTGTGAAATATGGATGAAACATTCTGCTGCCAAGATTGTGGGATTTGTAGTTACTGAGAACCTTCACCAATTTTTTTTTTCTTTTTTGTCTGTGAGTACCTTTACCAATTGAATCCCTATGACGTGAGGAAATAAGCTATTCTCAGTATGTGCTAGGAAAAAGTTCCTGGAAAGTAATCATGTATATGGTAGCAAAACATTAGCACAACCAAATATTTGGATAGATTGTTAACCAACAGGCATTGAGCGTTGTTTTCAGTCATTTTCTACTTCTTTTTAGAGAACTCCATATTGCCTGAGTTTCCTTTCTCACTGCTTTCAATGGCCTTCTTCATACATGTCTGAACCACCTTAAATGACATTTTATCATTTTAATAGGCACTGTACGTACTCCTTTTCTGATATGATTATTTTGAATCTTGTCTTTTCTTGTATGACCACACATCAATCTCAATGTCCTCATCTCTGTTAACCCAACTTTATGCTCTTGTTCCGTTAAAACTTGACAACCACTACCATATAGCATTGTTTGTCTTATAATAGTTCAAGAAAATTTCCTTTAAGCTTATTAGGTGCTTTCTTATTACACAACATTAGTAGGCATAAGGAACAATCATTGTTTGCTAGGTTGAAAATATTGATTTAAATGGTTTTTTTATGAGGGGATTTACGTGATTGGTGAGACCAACTTATTCAATAATCAATTTACGTAGAAAGAGATATTGTTTTCTTACATGTTTTTTATTACATATCGTACCACTGAAAGCATGTGGAATGGAATACTTTGAAAAGAAAAAGATGTGATGTTGAAGTTTATTTTTGAGTTATTTTACTAAAAAAGGTTTTCTATTTCCCTTATAAATCGTACTTATGGTATCTTTGTTCTAAGAAATGAAATGTCCAATTCAATATTCCAAAAAATGATGTTTGATATCCGAATGCAGATAATTGGGGGCTTGAATTCTTTATGGACTAATGGTATTACTGCATAAATATTACACCACATATTTAATGCTCTCTGAATTTTTAAGCTCATAATTATCTTATTTTGTTCTCAACTCAAGGAACCACAGGAAAACCCAAGGGAGTCACCCTAAGCCATTCAGCCTTGTTCGTTCAATCTCTAGCAAAGATTGCCATTGTTGGGTACAGTCAGGATGATGTATACCTTTCTTTCTGACATGCATTTCTTGTTTTAGTTTGTTAAATCTTACTACTGTTTTAACTAAAGGCAGTTGATGTTATGATGTTAAGTAATGTAGATTGAGGTGTTTGGTTTGACAAATGATTGCATACAATTGGTATTTTATCAAAATAGATGTGAGATTATAATGGTTTTTTGGATGGAAAGAGATATCACCTAAAATGATGTTATCATATGACGGCCTAGTAACTTGAACGAAAGCATCCTGAATGCTAGTATATAAAAAGGAAAAAAAAAAAATACCACATAACCATGCAAGGCATCTGAGATCAAGATGACTGTGTACCAAACACCTCCTTAATTGATGATTCAATTTGAAAGAGTTAAAGAAAAGTTAAGTTTGGTGGATTGTCATCACCTCCTTTCTTTTGTAGCAGATCTATTTACATACTGCTCCATTGTGCCATATTGGGGGATTGTCATCGGCAATGGCTGTGCTAATGGTTGGCGGTTGCCATGTCTTGATGCCCAAGTTTGATGCCCGATCTGCTGTTCATGACATGGAACAACATGCTGTAACATCTCTAATCACAGTCCCTGCAATAATGGCTGATATGGTGTCTTTACTTAGGTATATTCTTGCTGACATACACTAGCGACTGCTTTTAAAAAAACTAACAGCTTTTATTTTAATAAAAGTTATTTCTGCATTCACTTTTTCATCATTTATATTCTGTATTAAAATTGCTGAATTAACAAATGAAAATTACAATTTTGTAACCAAAGCATTAAAACGTAAAATTTAATCCTCCAAAAAAAAAAAACTGTCTTGATTGAAAACTATAGATATAAGTTGAAATTAATGCCTAAAAGTCAAGTGATTGTCACATAAAACTTCATGTTTTGATTGTATTTTTGGACTTCTCCCTTGCCTAAGGTACCATGTTGACATAAATGTGACTTTTTGACATTAATTTAAGTAATATATAATATTTTCATTTTTTGTGATATTAGCCAAAAGACTGAATTAAAGTTGTCACACGTTCTCTGCTTGAATGTCTTGCTATTTGCAGCTTGGGTTTCACTCAACCCAAGAACAATGATTCTGCACCTCCTTTGTTTAATAAATATAATATTGCTGTTTTTTTTTTTTTTGGCCCTCTGTCAGGGGCAAGGAGACCTGGAAAGGTGGGGAATCTGTCAAGAAAATACTTAACGGAGGTGGGAGCCTCTCAAATGAGCTCATCATGTACTCCAGTATATTCTTCCCTAAAGCTAAGCTTATCTCAGCTTATGGTAGGTATCTCTGGCTTAGTTTTTCTCCCCTTCTGCACCATAATTTGTCTGAATAGCCGTCTCTCCGAAGATTCTCATTTGAGACCTCTTAAATCTTAAAAAGTACAATTTTTAATTAGAGTAAAAAACATTGACAGAATTTAAATGGTATAAATTTAAATTAACAAATAATCAAATATATTATTGTTAACAGATATTTAAATACAGGAGACAATTTCCAAGTCAACAATGCATTACAACACCCCTTTTGTGATCCGTAGGCATAGAAAATCTAGAACGCAAGTTATTTTATAGTTATATTTTATTTAATTTTAAAACATTGTAATTAGTTGGATTAGGATTTATTTTATGATCCTATCCTAGGTTATTTTATCAAAGATTCAGTTTATTTAAAATTTGGTAGCGTTCATCTTGTCTTTTAGGATTATAGTTGTTTAGATGAACTAGGATTATGAATCTATAAATAGCCCTAGGATTATCAATTTGTTAGACTTTTCCCGATTAAGTAATGATATTGAGTATTTATTCTTCTTCTCCTTCACCAACTTCTCGGTATTTTCTTCCTATTTCTCTCTACCCTTCTCTCCATTGTCTTGAAAAATTGCGTCACGTATTTACATCACTTCAATTTTATTCTTTAATATGTGCCTACGAAAATCGATGAAGAAGAAAAGAAATAAGATCAAACTGAAAAGGAGAAGAGATATCGAATTATGGGAGAAAGTAAATGAAGAGATGAAGCAAAAGACAACATTATGTTTCCATGCTTTTGATACTGAACTGAAAGAATAGAAGATTTTAATGCCACGTGATATTAACCTTTATACAGAACCACACTCCAAAAAAAATATTTGAGGCCAAAGAGCCCAGAGTGTACAAATCCCACCAAGAATTCGACACTTTAAATATGGGGCTCAGGTTCTGCTCCTTGCATTTGGCTCCATCACGGTTCTGTATGTGTTGTGTTTTCTCTCTCTCTCCCCTGCAACCCCATCCCCTTCCTTCCTCCGTCCTCCCATCATGCTATTTCTTAGTATAATTGATATTTATAATTGAACTGTGATTTATATCATGCAGCCAAAACTCGTTGGCCAGTTGACTTGTATCTCTATTATCAACATATCTCGATTTCAGATTTCATTTTGAAATTGGGCTTTTATGCCCATCAGTGTGACTAAGTTTTATATGGCTTGGTAATCTATCTGTTAAAGGAAAATAACAAGAAACTGAAACGTTTTATTTTTCAAAAAAAAAAAGGAATCCAATCTACTAATTATCGGTGTTCAATCCTACAAGAAGACAATCAGATATGAGAACATATGCCTTTATGCCAGTCCCTCGTCACTTATCTCGTGTATTTTTCAAATACAATCCCTCATCCCCAGATGTGACTAAAGCTACCAAGCTTCTTGTATCTGGTTGCGGTTAAGGAATAAAAAATAGGTGCTTTAACAAGCCATGTTTGGGGTTCAGTCAATATGGATTTTTAGACTGCAGAAAGTACTTCTGTTCTGTGTTTTCTTTAACCAAGACACTGAAAAGCCTCATATCTATATATATACATATATCTTTGTATATACTGAATAAAGATATACCAAAACGTTGTGAATATATTACTTTTTTCAGATTTTGTTGGGTGTTGTTTATCCAACAAATGGAAGTTCTTACTGGTCTTTTCTCTCTATCTATAATCTGATTCATGTGTAAGGGATGACTGAGACTTGCTCTTCACTGACATTCCTGACCCTCTATGACTCGAATCAAGAAAAGTTCTGTCAGTCCTCTCAGATGGCTGTGAATAGAAGATCTGATACTATAAAAGACTCTCAAGGTGTCTGTGTTGGAAAGGCTGCTCCCCATGTAGAACTTAGTATAAGTGCAGATGCCTCAGGTCATGTTGGAAGAATTTTAACTAGAGGACCACATGTAATGATCCGATATTGGGATCAAACTCCGACAAGTCCCTCAGACCTCTCAAATGAAGGCTGGTTTGACACAGGTGACATCGGGTCCATTGATCACAACGGTAATTTATGGCTCCTAGGACGAACAAATGGCCAGATCAAGAGCGGTGGAGAGAACATCTATCCTGAAGAGGTAGAAGTAGTTACAATACACCTATCTGGCTTATTTCTTTAGTGTCATCTTTCAAAAGGGACTAACAAGTAGGCAGAAACAAATATTTTTAGGAGTGACATTGCTATATAGAATTCTAGCAAATAAAAGAGTTAATAATTTTTTTTTTCTTTTGTTTTTGTGGTTAGTCAATTTACAAGTAATCTTTATAATTTAAGAGTTTGTACCTTTTAAGTTTCACAAAAACTAAGTTTAGTTCTTGCAAACTTTCTATCTTTGAATTCTATGTTCTGTTGATGAGCTAAACATGTTTAGAGTATCAAAATAGCACATGCTTAACCAGTTAAGATGACGCCACTTATACAAAATTAGCTCTGCTGAAATTGTAAATTATTAAAGTATAGGGACGAACAAAGTCATCAAAGGTTGTCAGCCTCTTTTTCTAGATCAAGTGCCCATAAATTAAATTAAATAATTCCCCGTCTTTTACTACATCATTTCTGATTTTTTGTGACCTTGGAAAATTTCATTGAATATGGTGTTTATTTCAATTTCAAATAGGTTGAAGCAATTCTTCTGGAACATTCTGGAATTGCTGGTGTGGTGATTGTTGGAATTCCTGATGCTCGCTTGACTGAAATGGTAGTTGCTTGTATCCAACCAAGAAAAGATTGGCAATGGCCAGATCAGTCTGTTTCAGAAGATAATCACTTATCACCTGAGAATCTTAGGCAATATTGCATGAAAAAGAATTTAAGCAGGTATCTCATGTTATTTGATGTTGGATTTAGGCATCTGGTGCTACTTATATGCATTAACCCTATATTTGGATAGAGAGAAAATTAGGGAGGAATAAAAGGTAGGGGAGAAAACTCTCAAAAATAGTAAATTTCTTTACCATTTATAAAAATTTTCAAATTTAGTATTCCTTTCTCCCCATCCAAACATATCATGAGTGTTTTAGTAATACCATTTCAATTTGATGTGTGTTTTGTACATTGCATGAAGTTTGAGGAATGAGATATTTACAAGTAATGTTAGTAGTGAAAGGGAGAAAATATAGTAACCAGTAAAATATGAATTCACTGGACACCAATCTTCAATGCCCACATATGGAGTATATTGCCAAACTACCACTTTCCTTATTATTTAGCTAATTTTTTTTACTATTCCTGTTCCCACATATATGGGGTAATGGCTTTGGTATTGATTTCCTTTCAGGTTTAAGATACCAAAAATGTTTATTTTGTGGAGGAAGCCTTTTCCACTCACAACCACCGGAAAAATAAGGAGAGGCCAACTCCGAAAAGAACTCATGTATCAACTACATTCTTTGCATAGTAATATTTGAATATCTTCATGTGATTTACTATAGGATTATGTACAATTTATTTTACTTTTCTCATTCATTTAATGTAATAACGCTGAAAATCGGGAAATGTATCACTTGGCCAAAAGATAGATTAATAAGGCAATGAATGAAGCTTCGAAAGAGTTTGAGAACTTTTACAAGGATTTGGGGACAAGAACTTGAAAGCAAAAATTTATAAGATTGCAAAGAATAAATAAAAGAAAACTGAGTTTTTAATCAAGTACGACGTCTAAAGGACAAAGAAAATAAAGTTTTTGTTACTTATGGAGATATTAATAATAAATGGGAGGCCTACTTTGTTAAGTTGCATAATGATGAAGGCAGGTTTGATTTACAAGTTAGAAGGTTTGACAACTAGAGAAGGTGAACATAATTTATCATTTTATCATGAGATCCGAGTTGGCAAAGCTCTTAGGAAAATGAATACTAAACTGTTAGACTTGATGATACGCTATTGATGATTCGAAGTGTATAGGTGAAGATGGTGTGATGTGGTGTGATCTGGCTTTGAAATATACTTAATGAGATTTTACAATCCAATAAAATGCATGACAATTGGAGGGAAAATACATTAATCCCTTTTAAAAGAATAAATGAAATATTCATAATTGAGCAAGCTACATAGGGACAGGGATTAAGTTTATGAGTCATTAAATAAATTTGTGGGAAAAGGTGATTGGATCAATTGCACAAAAATATAATGAAATTGAAGGAGAAGTTAATTGTAGAATTGGATGGTTTAAATGGAGGGAGGTATCATAGTTGTAATAAGAAAGTACTTAATAAGGCAAATGATGTTTTTATCATGTTGCTATAACATAAAAGTGGAGTTAATCAAGAGGAGGATGCTAAGATAGATATACATTCATATGGAAAAATAGGTTTTGTAATAATCATATATACAAAATAGTTTGAGTGGTGTCTATTAAAGAAAAAATGTAAAAACTTGTTTGAGGTAGTTCAAATATATTCAAAGAAGGTCATCGAATGCGTTTATGGAAAATGTTGATTAACAGTATAAAATTATTTTAAATGGGGTATAAAAATATGTAAAAGAACGCTCAATAAGGTTAATAAGAGATCTTTTTAACAATAAATTATTCAAATATTTTGTCGTTAATAGAGTATATTGACATCACGCAATCCATGTGCCAATTTTAATAAGTAGGGTAAGGTTTTATTATTATTAATTCATTTCAACGTGTTATCCTTCCCTGCCGCCAACTTAACAAGAGTTGGTGACACTCAATGCAAAGTCCGTTGTAGCTTTATTTTTGTGGGCTACTTGATTTGCAATCGCGACATTGCTCAAGGATGGCAAAAATATGACACAAACTACAAGGGATCTCTAGTGAGGACAAAAGATGGGGAAAGTAACAAGGGATCTATAGTGTCAAATGTGGTTTATATTGGGATAGAAAGTTGATTTGTTGGTCAGACCGGGATAAACTCAAAATTAGCCGCTTTTAAGCCGAAATCCGTTTAGGAGCAACAACTAAAAGCCATTTTTGGTTATTGTAAGTTAAGGTGCAGACTGGCCAATAAAGCTTTCTATTAGGAACACTTGGCACAAATAAATTTTAAAAGTGGCAAAAATATAAACCAACAATATAAATTGGAGCATGTAGCACAAAAACGTTAACTTCATTATAATGACCGTTTGATGTAAAATAAATGATATCCAATTGGCAGGCGAGGGTATTGAATGGGAAATACGTATGAATGGATAATTGAATAATTGCCTTTCTCAGATTGAGTTGCTTCAATGTTATCATTAGAATAATCAAAATAATCTTTCAAAACTTATTTGTGATGGATGCTCTTTGAAAATAACTTTGTTGGTAAAATTACACCTTTACCCTTGTATCTTTAGTTTTTTGTTGACAGCATACGCATTTTTAACACAAGGACAAGTTAAGTAAAAGTTGCATAGTTATCCGTGTACATTAAGGAAAAGCTTTAAAACAAACAGATAAGGGTGTTCATATTTTTCCCGTCCCGATCCCGAGCAATTGGGACGGGAAAATCCCGTCTCGAAATTTTTCGGGACGGGAAAATTCGGGATTGGAAAAAAAATTTTCGGGATCGGGATTGGGATCGGGAATGGGACTTCCCAATCCCGAAATTATTATTTTTTTTAATTTTTTTTTACCTTTTTACATTATTTTATATTCATTATTATTAAATAATCTATAAATTCATTACTCATCTCACTATTTGAGTTCACATT
>JBAGKO010000008.1:11437271-11463675 GCA_037177275.1 Acacia concinna
TGATGTTAAGATTAAGAGTATGTGAAAATATATAGATTAAAAATATTAATTTTTATCTTAAATAGGGGTATTATGGTCTTTCAATAACATTTTAAATTCCCTAATTAGACATCACGGCTTGATTAATAATTTGTTGAAAGTGTAGATCTGAATTTGTATTTTGCTATTTCAAAAGGATTTAATTAGGATTCTCCTAAAAAAAATTATCTTCAAAGGAATTTGGACACTATATATCATATTTCAATAATAAAAAAATATAGAATATATATGTATTTATATTTGTGTGTATTCTACCTCTAGTCCTACCCATTAATTTTCTTTTTAAAAATTAATAAAACTAAATAAGTTAGCTAAACATATTATAAATTGTTTATTATTAACATATATATCAGTTTTAGAGAAAAACCATAAAATATAAATATTTTAAAACAGTTTAATTAACTTTCTTAGTCTTTTCTAAAAAAAAATTATTGGGTTTTATATCTAAAATCTATGTTAGTATTGGAGTATATGTTGGCAAAAACGTGTGTGTGTGTGTGTTTTTTTTTTGTCAAAGTGTGTATATATATTTGGAAACCAACGTAGGGAAACATAGATATAATGATAAAGCTAGAATAACATTGCAAAATAAATATCAGTAATTAAATAAAGCCACTCAAGTCACCATCGCCCACTAGGCCCCCATCCCTAACGAGTAATTAGGTAAATATCCTCTTTTTATGGCAGGGGTGTTTAAAAAATCTCGATTTAATATTTATGACATGATTTCAGACATTTTGATTTCATAATTTTTGTAATCCCCATCCCACTTTTTTTTTAAACTTTTACTTATTAAATTAATTTATTATTTTACTTGTGTATTTTTATCTCTATAAATTAATTTATCCTTTTAAAATATATGCATCACATCTTTAGCTAGTATTAAACTATATATATCGTGATACTAATCTTAACTATATACAGTGAAAAAAAATGAAGATGTAAATAATAATAATAATAAAAAAAATTCTAGATCAATTTATACAATTATTATGGTTTTATTAATATTTACTTACAAAATAGAATATGAAGAATTAACAAATAAAAATATATTTTTTAATTTTTTTATAAAAACCAGGAATTCTTGGTCACGGTGGATCGGGATCGAGACTGGAATGCAAACTTGGATCGGGAAAAAAAGAGGGAAAAGACCGGTTTTGAACACCCCTACTAGTCCTAGCTAGGAATGATAAAAAAAAAAAAAAATCCATTGGTTTAGGTAACCTGGTGCCCAACCTGATCAAGTAAGAAAAATTTAGCTTGAAGCAATACTGGGTTGGACTAGACCAGACAGGACCACTTAGGCTAGACTGGACTTCAAGCCAAGGCCTCAAACCACTTAGTCTAGTCCAATCCGCCCTAAAATTTAATTTAATTTTTTTAAAAAAAATCCCTAACCTAAAGCCTTAAACACAAAATTGAGCTATCTAACTATCTATTATTCTATTATATTATATTAATATTCAAAGTTCAATCTTACTATATGCAATATATGTGTTTCTTTTTCTTTTTTTCTCTACATTGTGTGCTTCCTTTTTCAAGCCTTGTGTTTCTTTATTGGTGAATATCAAATCAAGTTTATTTGATTTTACTTTTTAATTGTGTAATTATTTTGAAACCAATATGTAAATTTTACATTATAGAAAATGCAAATATTTTACATTATAGATCTAGATCTCCATAATGTGAAATCAAGTATTGCAAGATTTCAAATAAGTCTGTTAAATATAAATTAGATCTCCATAATTTGTTATTCACTTATGTCAGTTGTGTATAATATAATAAACTTGTTGTTACTTATTTATTTCTTTAATTGTTTGTTATCATAGATTATATAAAAATAGCTTAAATATTGTTGGGGATTATTATTATTGATTTATGATTAAATATTAATATTTATGATGGATTTTATATGATAATATACATTATTATAATCCTAACATATTTAAATCTTGCCTCTTAAAAATAAAAATAAAAAATCCACAAAATTCAAAGTCCTAACCATCTAAACTGGTCCAGATAGTGTTGAACCAGACCGGACTCAAAGTCTCAAACTGCGTTACCCAACCTGAGATAACAGAGCCTCAAGTTGAGGCCAAATCCAGTCGGGTCCATGCTCAACCCTAGCCCCAGCCTCGCAATTGCTTAGTTGCCCATTGTCTTTCACAGACGCTGTCTTTATCCTTCGCGCTCCTTGTTTCTCACTCGGGGTCGTCTTCCCATATATTTTCTTCCTCATAAATCACCATTTCTGTCTCAGTCTCTCCTTCATCCCTCCTTTTCTTGTCTTTCGCAGCCAACATTTGGGAATAACACACCATAACCCTGATATTCCTCGGAGGTGTTTAGCCCTTCCGGATTCCTTCGTGCCAGTCGAGCACCATGACGCAGAAGCAGATAGTAATGGAGAACGAGACACCATGTCTTCCACAAGAAATCATCACAAATATTCTGGTACGACTTCCGGTAAAATCCCTAATCCGATTTCAATGTGTTTGTAAAGATTGGAAGCAACTGTTAAAAACCCAATCCTTTATTGCCGAACACCTCCGCCATGCCACTGAGCAAAACCCTCTGCTTCTTGTCGATTGGATTATCTCTGAAGGTGATCATTGGCATTTAGCTTTGGTCAATCAGGAGATGCAAGCCCTTGAATTTCAGAACCCACATACCGTTGATTCTTTAATGTGGGCGTGGGTCTATTCCTGTAATGGATTGCTTTGTGTGCAATTCATTGGTGAATCACAACATTCCGTTTGGTTGTGGAATCCAGCTATTAGAGTGGTCAGGCCAGTACCGGAATCTATTGCCAATTATGAGTACGATTGTTTTTCTGTAGGATTTGGATTCAGTTCAATCGTTAATGATTACAAGATTGTGAAACTTTTTTTTTCTGGATACTTCATTGTTCAAGGGGAAGTTTATTCTTTAAGGACGGGGTTCTGGAGAGAAGTTGAAGTCGGGATCTTAGAGGGTGTTTATGGTCTCGGTTGCGATGCTTTCCCTTGTAATGGAGCTATCTTTTGGATTGCACAAAAACAAGGTGTAGATGGGGAAATGAAAAGTGATGTTGATTTGATATTGTCATTTGATATTGCAAGGGAAGTGTTCGCATTGATACCATTTCCTACTCTAACTTCATCCTATCGATGTTACAATACGCTTGCTAGCTATCAGAACAAACTAGCTATATTTTTTCCCATTGATGTTGAAAATTCTGAATCATATGCCATTGATATGTGGGTGTTGGAGGAGTGTAGAGATCCATCCAGAGAGAGATGGAGTTGGGCTAAAATATATACTAGTAGACCCAATCCATATAGGTTTATCATTTATCCAGTGATTATTTGGAGAAATGAAATTGTTTGTAGTGTGGAAGCATTACCTGATTGCCAAATTGAAGATGAAGAGGAGAGTTATGAAGGAAAAGTTGTTATGTGCAATCTCGCTACTGATGAATTCAACTTGTTTGATATCCCCATACGTAGCTATAGTCCTGATATTTTGGATTATGTGGAAAGCTTGGTACTACTTGACAACATCCCTATTTGAAAAGTGCTAATATTTAAATCAAGTGTTTCTATATAATTTCTAGTTGCTTTGTTTTATATAATTTAGTTGCTAGTTTGTGGATTATTTGGGACACGCCCATCTGCCACTGGTTTTATGTATATTGCGGGGCATTGATCCACTCTTACATTTATTTTCTGTTTTTTTTTTTGGAAATGAAACCACACATACAGTATATTGGTCCATATTTCAAGTTGAGTTGGTTGTTGGTAAGTTGGTGTGAGTGTGTGTGCATTTTTTGTTGAAAAGATGCAGGAAGAGCTCCAGAACGGTGAATTATCTGGAGCTTCTACTTTTGTTTTCCTTTGTTTTTTCTTGGGTTTAATGTTTATAACCTAGCTCCTAGGGAAGCTATTTTAAATGCAACATAGTTCTACGTATAATTAGTGGTGCACAAAACTTTGGGAACACGATGAAACTCAAAATCAGAACCACTTTGCCTACTGCTACTCTGCCTGGTGGTTATGCCTTTATGACTAGAAATGTGAACCAAAATCCTGACAGTAAACCAACAAATAGCAAGTTTGGTGTGACCACTAGAACTGTAGTTGCAAATTCATGTTCTATAATCATGAAGCATGCATTATGATATTTTGAAGCCTACAAAAAAAGTGGAAAAAAAGCGGAAACAACACACAGGGTATACTTTTACTTTAGAACAGAGGGGAAAAAACACAGGGTATTCAGCAGATTACAAGTAACTGCAAAAACTGACATGTCTAGAATATTCATCATCCACTTCTAATGTTGCATCTGAGATCAGAGCCTCCCCAAAAGTAAAGGCCTAAAGCAGAAGCCGGGGGGAAGATTTTGAAGAGGGCCTAGAGATCTTTGCAATTCCTACCTTGCGAAGGAAGATGACGGAGAAGACAAGAATAAATAATGTCTTTTTGCATATTACCACAACTTGTAATCCTCATTCTTGAATCCTAATGCATCTTATAGTCCCCTTTACAACCTAAATGTGCCAACCAAACATGCTTGGAAGAGCACATTGCATGAAGATTATATGTAATCATAATTCAATATTTAAATTTCTCAGTTGACTGATTTATTAACCAAGCCATCATGAAGAAGAAGAACAGAGTTAAATAATGTAGCTTCAAGCAGGGTTTAATGAATGAGTAGTTGAGGTTGTGTTATAGATGGCCTATGTTAAAGAAGCATGTTGGCCATTAAAAGGAGGCATGGGAGTTTCAGGGCTCCGACGGAGTCCAAGTGCTGTGCAATGGTAGGTAAAGAGACTACCTGGTTGTTATCTTTTAGTTAGCACTAAGATTTAAAATTAATCTATGTTGTCATCTTCAATTTCGTATATGATTAAGATAGTACCAGACTAAATTTATTTTAATTTCAAAAAAACATTTAATGCTTCCCTTATTCTATATTGAATAATAATTTATTTCATAGTTCTAATTACTCCTAATTTTCTTCATTGGATTTGATTCCGTACACCTCTTCTCACAATTGCTAGATTGAAATTTGAGGCGTCTAGATTTAATGCGTTGTAAAATAATTTTTGAATGATCATGGATCACAGTTTCAATCTGTGTTGACTGAAATTTAGGGAAAATGTCAATAAATCCAGCGGAAATGCCATAGTTCAAATTTAAGTCTGCATTTAAAAAAAAAATTATAATCAAGCCAATTTGCCTTGTTAGGAATATTTAAATGTGATTAAAAGATTAGAATACGCCTAAATAGTTAGAAAAGGAAAATTAAAGGTAAGTGTGGGGTTCTAAATGCCAAAATCCAAAATTAGGTATACACTTGTCTTTTTATATTTAAAGATAAGTTTTTTTGTCAATATTCGAGTGTCATGTTAGTTGGCTGAAAGGAATATTCTCTTTGCATATGGTCACGAATGATGTGAGAAAAAACAGAAGATAATATTTTTGTCATTTGGGGAATTATATATAAAACTTGGTCTTGCAAAATTATGGTACCAGATTTATTCTTCTTAACAGTTTTGTGTCATCCCAACCATGTTCACAAGAACCCTAATGCTTGCAGCAAATACTACTACTATTTATATTGACGTCTTGCAGCAAATACCCCAGTAAAAAGTGGTCACCACCATGTTGCTGCAAACATGATTATTACTGCAACCATTACACATTTTCAATTCTAGAGTTTCTTAAACAACTCCTCAATCTTTCCTTTTTATAGAAGTCAAATGCACTAATAACTGGAAACCTTTACATCAGATGTCCAGTAGCCTACAATAATGTAAATTCAGTGAACGTAAAAGCCTACTTTCTAAGATGTTGAATGCTAAAACAACATTAAAAGTAAAATGACTAAGAAGAATGCTGATGTACCTGATAATCAATATCTGTAGACCTAGATTTTGCTCCTTCTAGAGGAAGGAATTGTCTGATAAGCTCCATGTTAAGACCGAGACAGCCAGAGCAAAGAGGTACGATCCCGAAGTGCCAGAATTACCAAAAATACCGCATATAGAGCCACCAAAAAGGGGTATATTTAATATTAGCGTTAAAGTATAAATTTTACAACTAAGTTTTTCTCCACGACCACTTAACATAAATAAATTTTAAAAGGTGTAAATCTACTAATAAATAATTAAAAATAGGATAAATAACATAATTAAAATTGGTTGTATCTTCATCATTATCAATAAAAAAATATAGGTAGAGCATCGTGTTTCTGTGACAACCTTGAGATAAAAAAATGGTGGCGTTGCAAAAAATGGCCTAGATTGATGGCAACTCAAATTAGAGGTTATATAGATGTCCATAATACTACTAGTTAAGAATTTGAAAATAAGACTTGAAAGATTTTAGGTGTGTGCTTGGCTAAATCTGTCACTTTTAATTACTCAACAAATCTTTCAAATTTTCACTTTCCTTCTGTTTGACTCTTGTCACTCAGGGAAATCGATTATGTGCTTTGTTGCTTTTTAGGTTTCTTCATTGCCTCCCCGTCTTTTTTCCCCCCTTTTTTTAACATATCTGTTTTTAAAATAAATAACACAAATGCTCTCTGCTACGTTTAAGAGTCAATGAACATCAAATTAATAGAATTGTGCTATTTGTCCTATTCTAAATTGTTCATTGGTATATTTGCCCTTTCTAAACTTACTTGTGGCAGGCGCTCCTAGGAAAAAACTTGATTAGCAAATTTGCACCTTTACCCTTAACATTATCATACAACTCTGACTATCCCATCAAGAAGCCTCAACTAAGTCAATTAGAAAGTAAGTCCAAGGGCCGTTAGCTAGATATGAGAAAATGGTTAAGTAGCAAATTTAACTCGGAAGTATAGGCTCAGGAGTAATGTTGCCTTAAAAGTTTTTTTTTAATCTCAATCTCGCTCTGAAAGTTTTAAAATGAAACAATCTTACTACTCCATTAACCTAAAGTTAAGTTTGACTTTGACAATTGACTTTGACTTTTTTTCATTTTTAAGGCTTACGTGGATGATGACTCAGCTAAGGTTTTAATCCATGTGACAGTTGATAAAAATAAAAAAAAACAAAAACAATCCACATCTACCCACTGATATTCATTTATTATCTATAAATCACTCTGATGTGACAGTTCTCTATATTGAGCTTCAAGCAAGTTAACCATCTTTTTATTTTTTAAAAAATAATAAATTAATATATGTGGGTAGATGTCAATTTTTTTCTTTTTATCCACTGCAACCTGGGCAAAAATATTAACTGAGTCATAATCCACATAAGCCTTAAAAATAAAAAGAAGTTAAACTTAATAGTCAATATGCATTTTTGTCTCACTTTGACCGTTAAGTTTAATTTTTTATTTTAAAATGAGGCAAAAATGTGCATTGACAATTAAGTTTAACTCTTTTTTTTTCTCATTCGTAAGGCTTATGTAGATTATGATTCAAGTTTTAGCCCAGGTTGCAATGGATAAAAAAGAAAAAAAAATTGACATCTACCCACACATATTAATTTATTATTTAAAAAAAAATAGTCAACTTGCTTAAGGGCAGAAAATTATCACATTATTGTGATTTATAGATAATAAATGAATATTAGTAGGAAGATTTGAATTATTTTTGTTTTTTTATTTTTATCCACTGCAAACCTGAATTAAAACCTTAGCTGAGTCATCATCTACGTAAAGCTCAAAAATGAAAAGAATTAAAGTCAATTGTCAAAGTCAAACTTAAAGGTCAAACTTAATTTTAGGTTAACGGAAGAGCAAGATTGCTCCTTTTTAAAACTTCCAGGGTAAGATTGAGACAAAAAAAACTTTTAAGGCAACATTGCTTCAAGGCCTATACTCCCAAGATAAATTTGCTACTTGATCCTAAAAAAAATGGTAAGCCTATTTAGTATTTGACTAATTTTCTTAATTTATTAAAAGAAGTTAATAAAACCTTAAAAAGGAATCCTGAGCATAACACCGTAGGGACAAATATTGAGAACTAACCCTATCCAGATACAAATTCAATCCATGAAACATGATTTTTCTGGTGGTTTTGATACAATGATAAACTCAATATTGAAGTTCTTGAAGGGGGTATATTACTGTAAGAGTCAAGTTCATATACCAAGTAAAAGACTTATAATCATATGAAGCTAACAAGGGACTTTGAAGGAAATGAATTCGCATATCTAATAATTCACGCTATACAGAAATTGAAAAGCTCTACTCATTATCGGACGGTCGACCCTCGTTCTGGTCCGAAGAAGGCCGATTTTGGGCATCCTCATCGTTGGGGTTCCTCCCTTTAGGCCTCCTCTCAGCCCATCTTGCCCAAACCCACCTTGAAATAAGGATTGCTCCTAATGCATAAACCTGGAATTAACAATAAGATTATCATTATCAATATACTAAACTTGCCCCCAGGATTGCTGGGGAATATTTAAACTTCAACCAAAAAAAGACAAGATAGAGTTAAACAATGATACACTGTTTAAAAGAAATATTGCTTGATGTGACCATGTAAATCATAAACCTTGTCAATTATCTTCATTGTTAACATTGTGACTTGGACGTCCCGGTTTCATATCCTAGAAACAACCTCTCTACACCAATCATTTATCGATTATCATTCAATTTCATACGTCTTCCAATTTATCCAAACATAACCTGCCCTTCGTGGCTGCATTTTCTGCCTAAAAATGAACATCTGTCCTTCAGTGAACAACCAAATGAATTTCCAATAAACACCATTGAAAAGTAAACCAAATGGGATCGACAGGGGGGAAGCTCCCTAAGCTTCAGTGAAACACAGTGTGGATTTCCAACAGTTGCGAAACTGATCAGTGGGGTGGGTTTAATCCACAATCCAAGGCGCTCCAACCAATATCCAACACTGTCTAAAATACATCAGGTGCTCATAGAAATATTTACAGTAAATGTATCCTTCCTGGTATTACATCCATCACTCATTAATCATAAATCCATTGCTTGAATAGCAAAGTGACCACGGTTGTGCCTTCTGAAGAATCAAGATGGTGCACTGTGCCCCACAATATGGGCACTGCTGGCACTGTGCACATCACAAGGCTACTACATTAGAATCCTTTCGTTGAAATCCTTCTCTCCCATGCTGAAGTTGTTAAGGGATCCTTCATGGTTGGACTTCCTGTCTCTGTTTCCTTCTCTTTTTCCTACCCCATGCTTTCTCCCTTTCCTCTATCATTTTCCACTTCTGCGCTTTGTTGTAGTTTACATCCAACGTATTCTATCTTGTTCCAATCTAGTTTTTTCTAATTTTATCTGTGTCCATGAAATATCTTAATTTCCACAGAAGATATTAAAGAGAATTATTTAAAAACGAAAAGGAAAAAAAAAATCAATAGCAGATAAATTCTATTTCCAAAGAAACCAAAAAGTAGGTATCACTATTTTGTAGTTTATGCTGGACACATCCTGGCAATTGGATGTTTGTCAAAATTTGTGTTACTTGTGTCCTCTTCTTTCAATATGACAATGAAAATAAGCTTTTTATGCATGAGCACTGCACTCAACTGCTGTAACTCAATGTGCCACAAGCAGCATGCCATTAAGTAGTAAGGAAATTTGTATTTCTGATATGTGCGCCAATAATGATGACAAGGGTTCTTCTTGAGAAAATCCATTCCATGTCACCATATTAAGTATTGAACATAAGTAACTAAACTTTCAGAGTGAAGCATATATAATCCTTCTACATCCCATCCAATAATGGAATAAGTTGGGAACTCAATTAACCTCATCATAGGTTTAGGTAATCATTTGATCATCCAAATACTTAAGCAGTTGTGTCACGGGGCAAAACTGTAAAACCAAAGCATGAATGAGATAATTCTTGCTTCTTCGACCGAATGAGATCATTCAGAATATGCAAGGAAACTTATATTAAGTATTGAGCATAGGAAATAATATGGGGACTCAATTAACTTCATAAGCTTACGGAATCATTTCATCATCCAAATGCTAAAGCAGTTGTACCACACGGTAAAAATGTAAAGCCAAAGCATGTGATCATTCAGATATATGGGAAACTTATCAAAGGCAGCTTGACAGAACCTCATGTCACTACTTTGAACAAGTGCAAAATAAATTCTTAGTTAAATAAGACTAGCCCGTCCCCAACAAAAATTACAAAGCTTAAAGGATAGAGTTTTTTACAAGACAAACTTAATCTACAAACACAATCTTGGGATACCAGAGTTCCGAGACAAATTCAGGTTGACATTAAACTATTCAATTATCAAAATCCAGTGATTCATGAAGATAATGAAATTGCATAAACTTCAGTTCTAACTTGATTTTACAAGGGATGAATAATAACATGATAGAAGATTTAAACAGAAGAATACATTAATTTGAACTCACTTTTAGTTGAGAACGCCCCAAATACAATTTAATTTAAAAGTAACAAAGTAGAGAGAAGAGTATAAATAAGATTACTACTTTTTTTATATAACTTGCCCGATAGTTTTTATCTCTAGTTTAGGTTATATATGCTTGGTTCCATCCAATCAAAATTTTCATTCTCTGTTGAATATCTGTTAGTTCTTTATCTGTTGTTCCTTTCAATATTCAAATTCTTGTTCCATCATAAAAACCTGGAAGTTATGCTTTCACTAGACCATTGACAAACACTTGAATTAAATCATTGAAAGAATAATTTCTCGTCTGTAGTCAACCTCTTCGATTTCATAACCATGTAGCCTACAGGCCAGAGCGAATCAAAGCATTCAAAAACAACACAACGAAAAACAATACCTGCCAGAGTATAATAGGATTGGAAGTTTTAGCAGACTCCTCAGCCTCAGTCTCCAAAGGAGGAGGAACAACCACCTGGTTTTTCGGAAACCTCACAAAGCTAGGCTTAGCACTATCGCTCCCAGGACCTTCATCAGCCACAGTCACAGATCCCCTCTCGGCCTCTTTAGGCTTTGAAGGGTTTGGCTTCAAGAAAGGCAAATCAAACTTAAAATTAGGGAAGAAAGGGAAAACAAAGCTGGGTGCTTTAGGGTCTTCCTCTTTTATCACGATTTCTTTGTTTTTGGCCATTTTTGAAGATGGGGCTGGCTAATTTCTCAGACGGCGGAGATAACAGCGTGGAATAGAATCAGTGATAAATGAAATAAGAAGATATACGTATAGGGGGAGTTCGATATAGAGTAAGATACTTCAGAGAAATTCCAGAAACGGCGGGACAAGGTTTGGCTTCTATCTCAGTTTTCGTTGGCTCCGTGTACTTGAGGGCCACGATTCTCCAGAAGTTTGGAAATTTTTTTCCCCCTACAAAAGATATTTGGGAGAAGGAAAAGAGGAAATCTATGTTTGCAAAATGCAGTGATGAAGTCAGGCAAACTGACAAAGTTTATGAAAATCCTTTCTTTTAATTATGAAATTTAAATTTACGCCAACTAAAATAAAACCACTCTCATATATTTATTTTAAAATCCGTAAAAGTTATTATTAAAAATTAATCTAAACAGGTACTAAATCAGTTAACACACCCTGTTTTCAAGCATAGGGCAATTAAAAAAATTCTATTATTTTAATAAGGTGATTTTTATGAGTGAACTTGATTAAAGTTAATATTGTTTGGCGAAAAATAATATTGTTTGATCATAATTTCCACTTTGAAGGCGAAAAACAAAACCATAATTTCCATGTTTGGATACTTTTTTAGGTGGTTTGGATAAATAAATACAGAAGTGCCTCTTTTTTTATTATGACTTATATAAGTTAAAAATAATGTGATTTATGTTTAGATCAATAATAGTAGAAGTAATTTTTTTGAAAAAATGACACTTAAATACCACTTGAACTTTTTTGAATTATGACTTATATAAGTTAAAAATAATGTGATTTATTTTTTTGAAGTGAAAAGTGGTACGGAAAGTAGCGAATTCCATTACTCTGATAGGTAATCTCATTTCTCTTGTAACGAAAAATCCCTTTCTCTCCTATGTTTTCTAGATTTTATGAAGTGAAAAGTGATCCACAAAATAGCGAATTCAATTACTCTTATGGGTAATCACATTACTCAACTTGCGAAATTCACAAACTAGCATGTTCTCTCTCCTCTATCACTATGCGTCAGTGTCAGTATCAGTATCAATATCAACGTCAGTGTCAGATGAATAGTGTTGTCATGTGGGGAGAGAAAAACAGATATCAGAAAATTGTAGCGAAAACTATTACTCTGATAGGTAATCTCATTACTCTTATAGCGAAAATCATGTTACTGTTCACGTCCGAATTTTGAAAACCCAGATTCCTCCCTTAGGTTTTTGAAATTCTAACAGACCTTTTGGGGTTTTAGAAATTCAAGTGGCATTTAAATGAGATTTTTCCTAATTTTTTTAAACTGAAATTTATTTAAATAAATAATAAAAAATAAATTTAGATGTAAAATCACTGAAACGGATGAGCTTTTTATACACACACAGATATATTGCAACTTATAATATTTATACACACACGTATATAATTTAATAAATTTAAGAAAAATAATTGATTAAAATAAAAATTATAAAAAAAAGAGTTAATACATTATTAAAAAATTAAGTGTTAAAATCCATTTAATTAGATGCATTGAATATATAAAATATAACTATATGTAAACATAATATTAGAAGATTTTAAGAATTGTAAAACATGTTAGAAGATTAGACTCACACTTTCACGTAATAGAAGTTATATAAGTTCTAAGTGCAAAACGACAGAGGACAAGGACAAAGATTCTCAGATGGAGAGGGGCAAGTAAGGCCATAAATGTAAAACGTAGAAAAAGTAAGGATGAAGCAACATAAATGTGGCACCATAAGCCAAAAATATTGGCTTAGGGCTTTTGGTGAAGTTTTGGGTTTGTTAGGAAATATGGTGTAATTAATGAGTAGTTGTTAATAGATAGAAGTATGTAGTTAATAAATAATAGGTATATATTAAGAAATAGAAGTGTGTAATTAATAAATAAATGGTATATATCAGTTAGCATTTATAGAATTTACTACTCATGAAAAAAAAAAACTCATTTTATAAATATCCATGTATCATTTTACAAATATTCATGTAACTCATGAGAAAGAATGAGAATTTTATAATTTTCTAAAATTTACATGATATCAGAGCTCTAAGTAATAAAGGGAAAGACTATGCTTCGTTAGTGATAGTTCTACTGCATATTTTGTGAAATTGCCCTTCCAGATCATTTTCTCATCTTTTGATTGGTTTTTTCACCAAGTTCCATGGTATTATGACCAATGCGTGCGTAGAGCGTCACTTTCATCGGTTGTCACCTCCATTTGCATAGAATCTCTGAAATTCAATATATCATAAGTGCTTTTAGACTTTTGTTTTGAGTTTCTCATTTTTGGGTTGCTCATTTGTGTGCTCCTGGGTCCGTGTGTTTTGTTTTTTTTTTTGTTTTCTTCAGACAAGTATTTATGGTGTTGTGTTAGGTCATTTGTTTAGTCACTAGTGTCACGTTTGTTGCTATAATTTGAGCTTATTGGAGCCTCATTTGGTAGTGGCCTTGTTTTGGTCTCCTCACCTTGTTATTTTTTCATGGTCGGACTCATTTTTTGGCTTGTTTGTGTAGGTGGATTGTTGTTTGGAGAGAGGTGGATATTCTCTGTGTATATTTGCAATTTGGTGTTTTTCTCTCAATAGTTGAATCTATGTTGAGCCTTCCTTTTGAGATTGTTTCAGTTGCAAACAAGATCACCGATCATAAGTCTAGTTCTTCCATTGCTTCTAGTCTTGTCACTTCTTCCTCAAAGTGGATTATCGATTCTGGTGCCACTGATCATATGATAGGATCTCATTATGAAACAAGTTATTGGTAAGGGTTATGAATCTAACGGCCATTACTTTCTTGATGGTCAAATGAGATATTTGGTTGCTTGTTGTGATGGTTTGTGTCCTTTTTGACATTCATTGTCTTTTAGGTCATGTATCCTTATCTTCTTTCAAGGAAATGTACCCTTGGTTCCATCATTTGTCATCTCTAGAATATGAGTCATGTCAGTTTGCTAAATATCATCATAATTATCTGGCTCTAGCTAGGTGTTTAGGGTGGTCCAGTGTGGTGGTCGTGTTTTAGTTCAGGGATTTTGTGGTGCGTAACATGGTCATAAAGTGTTTAAGAGGTATTTGTGTCTCTGTTTTGGTAATATTAAGATCTAATTCTATTGTTGTGTTCGTAGTGGTTGTCTTTCTTTAATTGTTTCGTGGCTAGTTTGTTATCTTCTTCAACTTTAGATTGTCTTGTTAAAATCTGGTTTCAAGTTGTACCTCAATCTTTAAGAAATTCTTCTGGGGGTTTTGGGTGGCTGCTTGTTTCTTTGTTTTTTGTGGCTCTTCTATTCCTCTTTAGAGAGTTTATTGTGGCTACACTATTGGTTATTCATTGTTTGGGTCTGCTCTTGCTCATTATTTGAGTATCATAAAGATACTGTAAATTGATTGAGAAGTAGAATTATGTCATAGTGACTCAACCTAATGTGACATTTGCAATTGTTGTCCTTAGTTAATTCATGATGGCACTAGATGTTGCTTAATGGGAAGCTCTAGAGCATGTCCTACATTATTTGTAGGGGTTACCTGTATGTGGTATACTCTATGCATTGGCATACTGAGATTGAGTGGTATTACGATGCAAACCATACATGGTCAAAAGTCACTAGGCGGTCTACTATGGGGTATTGCGTATTTGTAGATGACAACTTAATATCCTAGAGAAGCAAGAAACAAGAAGTGGTTTCTAAATTAAGTGTGGAAGCTGAGTACAAAGCCATAGCATAGTTTATGTAAGAGATTGTGTGAATCTATCAAAGGAAGTTGGTCTTGCTGCCGATTACATGCGAATTTGTGCTGTGACAATGAAGTTACACTTCACATAACTTCCAACTTTGATTTTTATAAATGCACAAAACATATTGAAATTGATTTCCACTTTATTTGTGATAAGATGAAGGAGAATTTTATTTCTAGAGATATGTATAGCCAAGTGACCAATTGGGTGATCTTCTAACTAAGGCCATAAATGGAACTTGTGTGGACTACCTTTATAATAAGTTGGACTTGATTGACATTTATGTTCCAATTTGAGGGAGATTGTTAGAAAAAAATGGTGTAATTAGTAAGTAGTTGTTGATAGATAGAAGTGTGTAATTAATAAGTAGTTGGTAAATAAAAGTGAAAAAGACAAATAAATACCTCATAAATACTAAAAACCTTGAAAGATGACTCAAATTTGGTAAATGACAAACGAGGGATAGAAAATTGGTCAATTTTTGTCATTCTCTATGAGTTTTAGTAATTTTCTGTTGAGTTTTAGTCATTTTGTTTTAGTTCTTATCTGTTCAGTTTTAGTCATTCACGGTTGAGTTTTGGTTAGAGCCCTTCATTTGTTATTTACCAAATTTGAGTTATCTTTCAAGATTTTTAATATTTAGAGGGTCTTTATTTATCATTTTCCCTAAATAAAAGTTAGCGTTGATAGTATTTAATACTCATGAAAGACTCATCATATATATACCCAAATAACTCTTAGAAAAGAATGAGAATTTTCAAATTCTCCAAATTCTATAGGGTTGAAATGTTTATTTAAAAAAGACAACCCAAACAAAGATAAAATGAATCGACCATAATTTTATTGAAAAAAAAAGGGCCATTTTTGTTCTATCATCCCAACAAACTCTCATTTGATTTATGCTTTGTGCCCTTAAGCCTCTTTGGACTATTTGGATACTTTCTATATAAGTGAGCAGGAGAAATCATATTCCCTCCGGTTTTAAACATGAGATAAATATAACCTTTTTGGAGATATTAAGAATGATAATTTAATTACTTTAAAATATTTATATTTATAATTTTTTTCTCTACACTATTTTATTTAACTTGTAAACTAAAATATAATCTAATGATACATAAAATATAATATAATTAAGTAACTTATTTAACTTCATTAATCTCTAAAAAAAATCAACTTATATTTAAAATCAGAGAAAGTGTTATGTTTGACTTCATTTATTAAACTTACCTACGGGGGCATAGTTATCAAAAGGTTGGGCGGAAAAAAAAAAACAAAGAAAGAAAGTATAATTATCAAAAGGGAATTGGAGATAGTAAGGTTTTTTATTTTTTCAAAATTTTGTAAGTAAAAAAAAAATCCAAAATTTTCATTTAATAACTACTCTATGATGAAATATAATTGAAAGACATCAATCAATAAATCGTCAATCAATTTTACTCTTACAAATTATAAAACTCGGTTCAAATAAAAACATGTCCGGTCCATCGACCAATAAGAATACTGTCTTACTCATTATCTCTAAATTTTATTTATTTATATTTATTCATAACTGATTGATTAAGTAACCATATTTAAAAACTGATTCAATTATTTCTTAAATTTCCTTCATTTCCTAATTTCCTCTTGACATGATTCATTCAACTTTACTTTTAAAAAATTGTAATTGTAATACCCAGTTCAAATAAAAATTGGTTTGCTCTGGTGGAGTCCATCCACCAATAAGTACACTTTCTTATTTAATATTTCCAAATTTTCTTTATTTCTATTTGTTCATAATTGAATGACTAAGTAACATATTTAAAAAATAATTTTTCTAATAACATCTTTAAAAGGGAAACTAACAAAAAAATATCATCTGAATATAAAAAATCCTTAAAAGCCTATTGAATAGGGGAAATGGTAAAGAAGTACTTTGGTAAGAATCTTAGTTTTTTAAATTGAGATAAAAAATCACGAGTTTTGTTATTTATGTTAGCATTTCAGTTATTTTCTTTACCAATTATATCAAAACACACAAACACTCATTGTGTTCACCTAATTTAAAATGCAAAGGTCAATATGAGTTTGTCATTTACGTTACGAGTTTTGTCATTTACCTCACTATTTGAATTATTTTTCTTACTAATTATGTCAAAACACACAAGCATCTATTGTGTTAACTTAACTTAAAATGCAAAGACCATGATGATTTTTCCACTTATCTTACCATTCCAATTATTTCCCAATTTAAAAAACTATACCCAAATACTTCTATGTCATTTCCCCTATTTAACAGGCTTTTTGGAGTTTTTAATATTTAAATAGTATATTTTTCAATCATTTTCCCTATCTAAAAATGATTTGAATATTTATTATATTTCCTAATTTCCTCATAACTTGATTTATTCATTCAACTTTACTCTTAAAAACTTGTGTTCCAATAAAACTGAGTCAGATTGGTCCATCCATCAATCAGGACACTTTCTTACTCATTATTTTTAAATTCTCTTTCTTCATATATTGTTCATAATTGGTTGATTAAATAACCATAATTAAAAATGATATCATTATTTCTTAAATTTAGCTATTTCTTATTTTCTCATATAATGATTCATTCAATTCAATTTTACTCTTAAAAACGCGTAATAACTTGCTCAAATAAAAAAAGGGTCGGGTAAGCTCCATCCATCAATAAGACACTTTCGTACTTATTGTTTCCATATATATATATATATATATATATATATATATATTTGTTAATAATTGTTTGATTAAGTAACCATATTTAAAAATGATTTGATTATTTCTTAAATTTTCTTTTTCTTTTTTCTAATTTCTTCTTAACTTGTTTCAACTTTACTCTTAAAAAAAATGTAATAACCGATTCAAATAAAAATATGTCGCTTCGAGTCCATCCACAAATAAGCACACTTTCTTACTGGCCCATTTCCAAATTTATTTATTTATATTTTTTTTTCATAATTGATTGATTAAGTAAGCATATTTAAAACTGAATTTGATTATTTCTTAAATTTACTTTATTTCTAAATCTCCTCTTAACGTGATTCATTCAACTTTACTTTTTTAAAAAAATTCTAATACCATATTAAAAAAATGGGTAAGATCCAATCCAATAATAAGTACACTTTCTTACTTATTATTTCCAAATTTTCTTTATTTCTATTTGTTCATAATTGATTGACCAAGTAACATTTTTCAAAAAGATTAGATTATTTATTAAATTTCATTTATTTTCTAATTTCGGCATAGAATGATTCATTCAACTTTTTTTTTTGGTACAAAAATTTTAGAAGTGGGTAAAGCTCACCAACAATTCACAAGCAGGATGAAATCTCTATTCTTTCTAAGTCATACTAATGTTAGGCAAGGTAATGCGTCAATTACCCTTATATGTTAACCTAAACATCATAAAGTTAGGATGCATCCTCCAACACCTCGAATAAGATTAAAATTAAGTGGCACAACTTAGGATCAAACCCCCTCCATATTGCGAGAGAGTCTGACCCCTTCACCAATTGAACTAAAAAACGAGGGATTGATTCATTCAACTTTACTCGAAATAACTTATAATACCCATAAATTGGGTTGGGTTGGGTCAGATCTATACAGAATAAGTTCACTTTTTTTATTCATTATATATAATTTTTCTTTACTTATTGGTGATCATAAATGATTGATTACGTAACATATTTAGAAACGTTTACGTTGCGTCTAATATTTCCTTTATTTCCTATTCATAGCATGTTTATTCATAAAGACTTGTACAATCCCGTTCAAATAAAATGGGTACATATGCTTTCTTACTCATTATTTCCAAATTGTTTTTATTAATCATTTGTATTTGTTTTTACTTGATTGATTAGGGAAAATCAAGTTGAATTGCCGAATTCTAATTTAAGTCACTAAATAAATTATATATCAGGTTATCGTCCCAATTAAGGATTTAAAATTTCAGTTAAATTACATTTATATCCTATAATTATTAAAATAAAAAACTTAAAAATATAACTTTATTATTTACTATATCAATTAATTCCTTGAGTACGGTATGATTTTCTTTATTCTTATTCTTATACTTATTTCCAAACATTAATAATATACAACATTTTTTTATATACAATATTCAGCTATATAAAAAAAATTTATTAGAAAAAATTGAAATTTATTGTGACAATTAATTTACGTGAAAACTTATCATCATATTTTCATATTTATATTTTTCTTTAAAATTTTATGACTCCAATTTAAATATTGAATCTGGTATATATTTTGAATATAATCCATGATTATTATTTTACTAAAAGGAAAAATCTCATATAAAAATATTTATGAAACATTGAAATACATAAAAATTCACATTTTTCAATTATCTATACTTTTAATATAAAAAAGTTATATATACTCCTACTTTTAAGGAATTAATTGATCCTACTTTTTTCAAAAAAAAAAAAGATCATGCTTTTCAATAAAACTAAGGGATATGGATGTAATTTAATTGAAATTTTAAATCCTTAATTAAAATGCATAGCTTGATATAGAATTTGTTAAGTTTAATGACTTAAATTAGAATTTAGATAATTCAACTATCTTTATATAAAATTTTTTAATTAGGAGAAACCATATTTAAATTGATTTGATTATTTCTTAAATTCCATTTTTTCCTAATTTCCTCGTAACGTGATTCATGGTGCGAAAATTATGTATTTCAATATGACCATCAAGGATAAGACAGAGCATTAAACCTAGCCTTTTACAAAAATAATCTTATCTCTGCACCCTTTAACCTTTTGGAGCAAATAATAAACAAGGGACTTCCATCTCTCGTAAGTTAATATTCCCTTTAGTTATATTTGTAAGACCTGTTGAAAGTTTAATTTGGTTATAAATATAAGACTGTTATCCATTTTATTTTCCATATTTAATCATTTTTTCTTAAATCAGCCCTATCAATACTCCCTTAACTATAATTAGACACCACAAGATTTAAATATATACACAATGAGAAATTCTACTTCCTCCCCAACTTCCCATAACACAATACACAAGGATAATGATAAATTTAAAATCGCAAATTAAGAGTATTTTTGGAGTATTATGTTCTATTATAACAATAAACTAATTTAACTAATATCCTTAATCCCTATAAAAAATTAACTAACTCTTATTTTTAAAACTGAAGGGAGTAGTTTTGTTGACTTGATATAAGAGACATGGAAACAAATTTTTCTCTTTTAAACATGCTAAGGGGAAATGGCAGAAAGAAGTATAAAAAAAAAAAATAGAGTAACAACCAATGTGTAAACTCCACGATGACATCACTATCAATAATGTAGAGAGGTGAGGTGCTTCGCTTAAAACATACTTTCTCTTATCTTAATTATAAGAGTCAGTTGACTTTTTTTTTGAAGAATCTTAAAAAAAACTAATTACATTACTTAATCATATTATATGTTGTTTTATTATATTATATATTACTTCATAAATCAAATAATACAATTTTAAAAAACAATAAATTTTAATGTAAGTAATGTAATTAGTTTTCTTAAAATTTTCTAAAATAAGTCAACTGTACTTTATAATTAGGATATGAGGGAGTAGTAAAGAAATTTAAAACATAACCTTACAAAGGTTCAACCATTTCTCAATATATGTCTCACTATATAAAAAAAAAATTTATGCGCACCAATAGAGTCAAACTTAGGTTGTTTGATTTTGTTTTTAATTTTTTTTTTTAGTTTGAAAAAATTAGAAATTTGTCAGTGAGGGTTGGGATAGGCACAAAGTATCCCTAGTTAGTAAAATATGCATTTGTAGGCCATAAGGCCTAGCAAGAATCCCCTACCAGCATAGTATTTATGCATGTATTATGCAAAAATGGACCCTATGACCCAGATATGTCGGTACTACCACAAGAAGACATACATTTGCCAATGCTTCCTCCCCCAATTTCAACAATGCCAGGAAGGCCTATTAAAAAATGAAAGAGAATAGAAGAAGTAAGATGGAAAACGAATATCTCTTGCCCTCAATTGCCACAAGTTGATAGATTGAGCAAGAAATGGCAACTCATAAAATGTAGTTTTTGTCACACAAATGGTCACAACCAAAGTACATGCAAAGAGGACATCTTTGTTTATATATTTTCTTATTCATTGCAATAGCGAACACAATATAACTTAGTTGGTTTTTGTTTGTTGTAGGCTCCCAATCAAGTAATTGTTGTCTAGGCAGATCCAAGAAAACAAATAATACTACACCTATGTCTTAGGCCAATGAAAATAACACTCCAAAAACTCAATTGACACTAACCACCAACACCTCATAACCATCAATCTTCTTGCAAACAAACTTACAATTAGCCTCCCAAACCCTCCCAGAAAAAAAAAATACCTCAACAAAAAAATACACGTTTATGTGGAATAGGTGTAGCTGTCCATGAAGAAACTAGAAGAACTATATACAAAGTGAGTAAAAACTTTGCCTTGTCACTCTTTCCCTTTTTGTTGTTTTTGTTTATATACTATTTGATTATTGCATTTCATTTCTGTTTTTAGCCTAGATTAAGTTTAGAGGTGGTCATTGAGTCAGGTTCAACACAGAAGTATAAGGCACAATATGCCGACCCATAAAAGAAATTCCCCATCCCAAATGAGAGGGAACTCATAATGGCTGCATGTCCTTCTTCTTCTGTAGTACTTGCTTCAAGGACGATACAATTTAAAGACAAAAACACACACTCTCTCAACTACCAATGACACATTTCACTTTTCTGGCCTTTACTTATCATACCTCACTTTCTAACCTTTTACCATACTCTATTATGGCCCTTGGAACCATTAGTTATGACTTTAGGTTAATAAAATGAGGAAAAACTTTTTAATTTTGTGGGTTACTATTCACCCTACCCTTATTTTTGACCAACTTTAAAAAATCATAACTAATTCTAGGAAACTCAGAATGATGTGGTTCCAAGTTTGTTAGAAATCTATTTCATCCTTCTTTAAGGGAAAAATAATCTCATTATGTAATTGCATAGAAATCAGTACGTGCAGACCCTAAAAAATGTAATGTTCATATGTTCAAAAAGCACTATTCATTTGGTCATTTTCCAACTTCTTTGATTTTTGGCCTAACTTTGGGAAGGCTTAACTTTCTTTGCCAAACTCTAAATTATATGATCTACCACTCCATTTTCAGCTAAAAATAGTCTCTATTAGTGTGCAAAAGTTTATAGTCGGATTGAATCATTTGCTTAAATTGTGGCCAACTCAGTTTTAAACCAGACATAACCAAAAACCAAGTGCAAGAAAACCATAATCACAATACTATGCCAATTTCCCTTTCCTCTCAAGGTTCATGCAATTCAGACATCATAACAGCTATACCACAGCATATCTCCATGATTACAACACAATATAGTAGCATATAAATCTAGTCCATAAGTCCAATATCACAATGTATACATATATACAATCATCCTAAAAGCACTACACGAGACACATTAAACAAACTCATACTCTCTCTTTCCCTTTGCCTCCTACTGATCATTCACTTGCATTTATGAAGAGGGTAAGGTTTCTTGGGAAACCTTAGTAGCATATAGAACCCACAACCAGTAATAGTATAATGCAATGCTAGTTATGTTATATGGTATGCTTTACTACTCATCTAGTGCCCTCTTTCTGGCACTTACCATGTACAAGGAGCATGCATAAAGCTCAACCTTAATCACATAGCCGGCATATAAACAGGGAGTCATACATATCATAACATAACATAATACTTAACCACAACACAGTAATCAAGCACATACACACATCAGATAAGAAAAACAATATAAGTTAAGGTCAGAGATTCTAGCTACCAATTATTCCTGTTCGATGCAGATGTCTTTTCCCTTGCTTCTGGGACTATTGGTCACTTCTTTGGAATGTCCATATACACGCCATAATACATAGACACTAATATATGCTATAGTATCTAACCAAGGACCCCTTTCTCTTCCAAACAAGATCCTGGTTCCACAATTCTATCCATCAATTTTAGAGGTTAATCCCACACAATTTTAATCATTGAACCCATCTATAAAGTTCATTCAAGCAAAATCACATCCTTACCTCAATAACACATCTTGGCTGAACACCCCTCATAATAGGGTTCTCAGTGCTTTCCTCAATCCAATGCTTCCACATGTGTTCTTACAACATATCCTTAAGTAAAATAATATTTTGAACACAATGGAATCATCATATCAATGAAAATCAAGCTCTAACACACACATAGAAGGTCTGGCCAAAACATGCATATACCCTTGAACATGCTATTTTGATTCAACTCAAGCATACATTCTTTGTTCTAGCCCTTTCCAATGATTTAAGCCATAAAACAATTTCAAAACTCCTTCCCTCATGCTTGGCCAAAACTTGGGCAGAGTTTAGGCCCTCAAAATTGCTTGAAAAACAAGAGAAAGAAGAAGGAGTATCAAGAAGGATTTAGGCTAGACTTATTAGGATCGAAAACTGAATTGGTGTTACTTAAATTTCCTTTGGAAGAGCTTAAGTTTCAAAATAGCTAGACGTTTCATAAGGCTCTCAAGTTCATGCCAATTTTTTTTTGGAGGGAGGGGAGTGGCCTCTATTTATAGCCAAAAGTTAAGGCCATGTTTGGCAATCCCTTATAGCCAACAAGTCAACTTTGGCAACCATCCTCTCACACCATGACACCTGCCCTATTCTACATTATTCTAGGGCTTTCTTGGTTTGCTCTCTATACCCAAAGAGGGAACATGGTGCAGCTGGGCTAGGAAAAATATTCTGGCCCAGTTTCTTTTAGCACGTTCTCCCGTATCATTAATAATACTAGAAAAATTCCATAAAATTCTATACTCATCCAAAAATTCTCAAATTTTTCCTAAGGATCTCTAAATATCCTAGAAGGATACCATCAAAATTTTAAAATTTTTGGACATCTAGAACTCCCAAAATAAATTTCTGACCAAAAGTTTATTTTACCGGCGATTAGCCAATTTCAACAATTTTTACTGATATCTCTGAACCTCCTTCTGGGCTCGAGATAATCTTAAAAATTCTCTCACATATTATGCTAATTTCCCCTAATCCCAATCCAGAACATTGAGGTCTTCATATATCTGGAATAATTTTCAGCCAAAAACCTGGTCCGGCTAAAAATCACTAAAATATTAAAAAATTCATTAATATTGATATGACCTTATAGCCTCATTATAAGGCTCATACACTGTCCTGGATGCTCTTTTATATTTTTTAGGATTTTATGGGGATTTTCTAGGCTTTCAAACTTGACCGAATTCCAGTCTGAAACTTTGTTGAATTCTTGCTTTTTGCACATAGGTCCTTTCCCTGATTTCACTTCAATAGTTGTGAAATCTCTCTCTCTCCTTTATAGACTAATGCCCTTTGTTCATCCCAAACACCCCATCTAGGCCTTAGAAATTATTATGGTATGATACTTGGTCTACCTCCAACTACCTTATCTAGGCCTAAAAACTTTTTGGATGTTACATTCCTCCTCCCTTAAATAAATTTTACCCTCGAAATTTAAAACATACCTCATGATAATAGCTCTGGGTAGCTACTCCTCATCCTATCTTTCATTTCCCATGTTGCCTCTTTCTATGAAGCATTCCTCCATATCACCTTGACCAATGGAACTGTCTTATTCCTAAGTTGTTTTACCTCATGGTCCAGCATCTACTCTGGTCTCATCTCAAAAGACAAATTCTCCTTTAATTCTATATCATTATACCAAATGATATGGGACAGAGCTGGCTGATATTTCTTTAGCTGGGAAACATGGAAGACATTATGTAACTGACTTAGGTTCGAGGGTAAGGCTAGCTTGTATTCTACTGGACCCACTTCAGAGAGAATATGGAACCACTGAACGGTCCCATGTACTTAGGCGTCAACTTTCTCGCCTTTATGGATCGGCCGACTCTTGTAGTTGGAGAAACTTTAAGGAAAACATGATCTTCAACCTCAAACTCTAGTGGCTTCCTCCTTATATCGGCATAACTCTTCTGCTGACTTTGGGCTGCCAGGAGTCTCTGTCTGATCACTCTGATTTGCTCAGAGGTCCGATCCACTATATCTGGACCATACAAACTCTACTCACCAAGCTCTGTCCAGCATACAGGAGATATGCACTTCCTTCCATATAATGCCCCATATGGAGCCATCTAGATATTGGAATGATAACTATTATTATAAGCAAACTTTGCCAATGGCAGATGCTCAACCCAGTTCCTTTTAAATTCTAGCATGCACGCTCGCAACATATCTTTGAGAGTTTGGATTGTGCACTACCTCATTAAACTTCTCTATCTAGCAAGGAGAAACTCTCTCGCAGGGCTGTCTTAAACTCTCTAACCATCTTACCTGTAAACCACCTTTCATCATTGTGGTATTTTAGGTAAGTGGGATACTGGGAGAGAGTGACATACCTCACTAGGTAACTGTCAAAATCCTCGTCCTCCGCCTATCTTTGGATAAGGAATTCAGCCTCCTTTTCATCCCTTACTAATTACGGAAAGTACTTATAATAGAATCTCTCTAAGAACAATTCCCATGACACTGGAGTGTTCTCAGCTTGCAACACCATCTTGGTTCTCTTCCACCATTGGTCATCTTCTTTCTCTAGCTTATATATAGCTAACTGAGCTTTTCATTCAGATAGACAACCCATCATCTTGAAGACTTTCTCCAGCCGGTTGACCCAATCTTTTGCTATATGAGAGTCTGCCACACCCTCAAAGATAGGGGATTTTGCTTGCAAAATTTCTCTACCCCCTTTGGGTAATGTCCGGGTCATTAGTTTGCCCTTCTGGCTAGGGTTATGGTGGAATAGGCTGTGGAGGAACTCTTGCCTGTCCAAACTGCTTTATTGTTGTAGCCACTACTTTAGCTATGGCATGATCTCTATCATGTTCATGACGAGAATGAGTAACTCACATCTCATTCAACATCTCTTACTGCTCATCTAAACATCGCATAACAACTTGCAATGGATCTATGGGAGCCTTAGGATTTATACCCAGCCTCTTCCTTACTCTAGTAGATCCTCTCATATTTGCCATTGTAATCTTTACAACAGAAACAAATACTTTAGGCGCATAGCTTAGCTAACTCATTCACATATGCATCATATCACATAACAACAGTTTCTAAGCCCATCAAACAGTTTAACAGTTAACATCATCTTAACTTGCACACTCAAAAGTGATATTGTTAGCTGACTATTACACATACAAAACTATACATGGACTATCTGTCTATGTCTACGGGAAATTACTCCTAAAAAAGGACTTGAGCTACCTAAGCCAGGTCTCAAAATCAACCCCGGGTGCTGTATCATCTGCACTAGCTGTGCATTCCATTCGGGGGTTGATCGAGTCCCAAAACTGTTACCTGTTTCGCTCATCATAATGATTGCACCTAATATGCAGTATAGGGCACAACCAGTCGTTCTTCTCTCAAGGAGCTATTATTTGGCAATC
>JBAGKO010000008.1:11472471-11498980 GCA_037177275.1 Acacia concinna
ACTTAAATTCCAAATAAAAACAAACAAACCTCTTCTAGCCAGATGTTTGAATATGATTACTTAAATTTCAAGAAAAACAAAACCATAACTCTAACCTCTTCTAGTCAAGGAAGTATTGTTCAGCTTTCCCAAAATTCACATACATCTCTTCTCTATGAAGACAAGCCAATCTCTAATAAGGAGAACAGTCTTCTCCGCTTTGGCTGAAGAAGCGCTAATGAGGAACATTCATGGATGATGAAGGAGTTACAGTTGAGGATGAAGGCGGAATTTCAAGAAAGTCGAGGACACGCTCTGAGAGATCTGGACATCATTTGTGCCAATCAGAAATCCTCTAGACAGCCAAATGTCAATTGAGGACTACCAAATTTTTAGGTGTCACTATCTTAAATTTTGACACTATATATTGTGAAATGCATAGTTACCCTAATTACTTCTACCTTCTTCTAGTGTTTTAAAGAAAACTAACTATTTTTTTAAGATTTCCCTCCAATCACAATCATGTTTGTAGTTGTTTAATGGTTCAGCAGATACACATGTATTTGTTAGATACAGTGGTTTAATTTTCTTGTGAAATTAAGGGTTTCATAGGTAAGTCATAATGAGGATAGTAGAATAGTAAATGTGATTTTTAAATTAGTTTTGGAAGGCACGAGTTAATATTATTTGTCCAATTCTGCGTTATGAAATTGTTTAATAGATAAATTTTTTATATTAATGTCTGATATGCAATACATTGAATATATATAGTTAAATTCCCCAGGCATATTGTGAGTCATGTCTAATGTATGGGATAAGCATGTGAGATGCATGGAAAACCCATTTGGTGTGTTATTTTAGGATTTTTGAATAACAAGTAGTCGTATAAATATGTTGTTATTTATCATCATATAACTACATTTTTTTTTTGTTATTTTTAATATTTCATCCTTAGTTTGAAATCTTGGTAGATGCTTCTTGGTCACTTTACAACAAGTCACCTCCTGTTGTTCAAAAAACGGAAACGTGAAAATTTTCATAGAAATTATAAGGATGGTTTCACACACGAATTTAAAGAGTACAATATTTATATGAAGTAGGCTAAATTTGTCCTAGCCATAATATATTATTTCGTGTCTTAATTATAAGACTTCTGTTAGAAAATCAAATCATAATCCCATAATTATTTCCTTCTATTATGTCCCTCATTATTACTCTTTATTTTTTATTTATTCAGTGTTGTTCACGTGTATGTACTGTTCACACTTATTGTTCACACGTCTATACTGTATATTTCCAGATAGGTCTACTGTCTTTAGCCTATATAATGTATCTTTGATCATTGGAATAAACATAAAAAAATCAGAGAGCATTTGCTTCTCTTCAATAGCCTAAAACAGTAATAAGAATATTGATATTTTTTCCATAATTATTTTGGGCCAGATAAAATAATATTTCTTGAATATCTAAAACAATAAAAAAACAAATATGATTCTTTTGTAAAAAAAGAGAACTATAGAATAAGAAACTACTCTAGAAAATACAATGCTAAAAAGATTAAGAGAAAATAGGAAAGAAAACTATAACATAGGAAACTAATTATTCTCGCTTGGAAAGTAATTATATTCAAACTTGGGAAGCAAGAATGCATCTATAATGCCTTTGGCAGTCAAAAATTGTACTCCAAGTTACTATACATGTCCTCATCTCTCCTTGGGCTCTTTTTCCATTGGCCTTGAATGAACAAAAATAAGTGTTCGAATATGATGATTAGCATATTTTAATAAAAACCAATAATGACAATGAATTGCTTTTGTACTGCGTTTTTGTGTTTTAATTATATTTTGTATTAAAAGGTTGTACGTTTCTTTCTTGTGAAGGAAACCTCTGCAAGTAGATGTTTTTAGCAGTTTTTCAGAAAATGGAAGGTTGGGGCACAAAAACATTATTTAATCACTTTCAGCAAGTGGGTAATTTCCTTCACAAGGTGGAAGTGCTCAGTACACAAGTAGCTAATCATGCAACTTGCATTTCAGACTTCATCAGATTCTGGTCTCTCTCAATATTCCTCTTCGTTCTATCTTATCTCCATCCTTATTCTGTTTGCCCCTCAAATTCTGTTCTGTTTGTGTCCTCCTCCTGCTCCTCCATTTTGATCTTATCTCCCTAAAACTCATCTGTTGGCAATTGTTGCTCTGTATGTGAGTATGTTGCATCAATAAGGCTTTACTGGCTTCCTCCATTTGCATACAAGTGTCTTGGACATTCAACATTGTTTATATGGAGTCCAAATGATTCTTGCAATCTTGACTCTTCCTCTTGATATATTGGGTCCTCCAATAACATATCCTCCACTTGAGCAATTTCCCTTCTGATTCATATCACCTAGAGTTTCAAACATTTTTGCTGAATTGAATAATATTGAGTATTTTGAAGCCACTCCCTACTTCAAATTCTTCCTTGCCACCATCCATTCTATGTATTTCTTTCTCCCGTTTTCCTTACTTATCCTACATTAATTTGGTATCAAAACCAAGTTCCTCATGCTTCTACACACTTTAATTGCTAGGAAACTCCAAAACCTTGCTACCGTCCAAGAACTCCTACAACAACAGCCAAAAGCCATAGTTCTCAACATCATACCATTAAATCATTATTACCATTGAGTCCGCACCTTGAACATGGCTGGTCCGCCTATGCTCACTGCCAAACACTACTGTCATGTATCAATGATATACCCTTTGGGTGGGCTTCACATGCCCATGCACTGATATGTGCTAAAACATCCAAAACTTCAGTTCTTTTTCTTTCAGCAATTTTCAACCAATTTTGGTATTCCACCCATTCTAATCCTGAAGAGGCATAATTCATCACTTGGTATTTGGGATACAATCGGTATTATAAATGTCTACAATCACATTGAATGTAAATTCAATTGAATGAGATGTTTGAGGAAGCCATTTGTACAATCACCTATTGGATAAATGTGGAACTTAGGAGAAATAGTATTTTTCTCAGATCTGAATACTAAGACACAACTGACTATTTATACGTCAGGAGAGAAAAGCAAGAGAATGAAGCCTAATAAAGTCTATACAATAATAAAGAATAAATGCATTATATTCCCACAATAAATGAAAAGTGTAATCCTAAAAGGAAGGAGTGTAAGGCGTCACTTGAAGAGGTTAAAATTGGGTTACATTAACTTGTGCAGAAATAAAGCAATAAATGAAGGGGAGAATTCCATTGAAGAACCAAGAGACCAAATTAATTTTAGTCAAGGACTAAAACATTCTGAAATTTTGCTGCCAAGAATCAAAATAAAAACAAGTTTTCTAAGTAAAAAGACAATAATACCCCTTGCTTGATCAACAAGTGTGTAGGAGCATGGTAAATAACCATTCAAAAAAGCATTCTTGACACTTAAATAATGTAGGTCCCAGCCATAAGATGTGGCCATAGAAATAAACAGTCATACAAAAGACAACTTAGCAACTGAAGAAAAGGTTTTCGAATAACCAACTTTGTTTTGGCAACTAAGCAAGCCTTGAGACGCTCCAAAGTCCCATCAGCTTTGGTTTTAATCACATACACCTACTTACATCCAATTGCCTTCTTTCCATGAGACAGATCAATCAAATTCCACATACCAGCCTTTTTCAATGCCATCATTTCTTCTTCCATCGCAACACACCAACCAGAGTGGGCTAAAGCTTGAGATAGGGAAGTAGAAATAGGGATGGAGTCTATGGTGGTAACTAGGGAGGAGAGATTGGCGTAAGACACAGAATTTGAGATAGGGTATGTACAAGTCCGCTTACCCTTGCATAAAGCACTAGGCAAGTTATCTAAAAAATCAGAAGGATCAGGCGACTCTAAAAAACCAACATGATTGGAAGGATCAGGAGTATTAAGAGGTGCTGGCATACCAGGAGTCTTATAAGGGACAAAAGTGGTTTCTAGCATATTATCAGGAGGATTAGGCGTGTCAAGGAGTATTGTAATATCAAGAATCCCAGAAGGGACAAAAGTGGTGTCTAGCATTTTTTTTGTGATTCAAGAACAGGAGTTAAATCAGCTGGTGCAGGATCGAACGACAAAGTAATCTCGAGGTAGGGTAATAAACCTGAGGGACATGATATTGCCGAGGCCGTTTTCAATACTGATGACGAATAGGTGGAGGTGGAGCAAGCCAAGGTACGGTTACTGGAACATGTGCTTGCACTAGTAGTTCATGAACTTCTTATATCAAGACACTATCAAAATCATCAAAAGATTTTGAGGATAAAGACGAAATAGACTAAGGAAAGGACAGAGTACTCATGGAAATTGACATCAATAGACACATGATAGTGATAGAGATTAGGAGAGTAACATCAATAACCCTCTTGAAACCTAGAATAACCAAGAAAAACACATTTTAAGGACTCAAGATCAAGCTTTGTGACCGTGGAATGAGCATCCCAAACAAACCAGAAACAACCAAAGATTTTCGGATCAATAGGGAATAATAGAGTTGAAAGAAACAATTATAAATGGAATATCTCTACTAACGATAGGAGTAGGCATCCAGTTGATAAGAAAACAATTAGTTGACACAACATCCACCCAAAAAGAATTAAGAACAGTCATTTGAAATATGAGAGCCCAAGCAACTTCTAATAAGTGCCGGTTCTTTCTTTCTACAATACTGTTTTGTACGAGTCTATATGGATAAGAAGTCTGGTGAATCATGCCATGTTGTTACGTATAGATATGGAACTTAGCAGAGAGACATTCTTTAGCATTATTACTTTGTAAGATTTTGACAAAAACACCAAACTGAGTCTTAATTTCAACACAATCATTACAAAAGATAAAAAACAACTTCGAATGATTTTTCATTAAATATAACTAGATGGCTCGAGAAAAGTCATCAACAAAGGTAACAAAATACTTTAAACCTATTTTGAACGCAATGTGAAAAGAACCTCAAACATCAGAGTAAACTAAAACAAAAGAAGGCACAGCTTGTTTATTGAAGGTGTCAAATAAACTCAATGTTCTTTAGCAAATTGACATGACTCATACTCTAAGGAAGAAAAACTCAAAAACTGAGGAAACACTCTCTTTAACGAAGACAAAGACATATGACCACAATGACAATGAAGATCAAAAGCAAAAGAACCACCAGCACAAAGAACTGAACTCAGTACCTAATCTTCTAGGAAGTAGTGGCCACTAGATTCAAAACCCTACCAATAATACGCTTCATCATAAGATCTTGTATTAGACAAAGGCCAGGAAAGAATGGGAAAAAAATTAATTGTCGAGTAAGTTTAATAGGAGATATAAGATTAAACACAAGATCAGGAACATTCAATACGGAAGACAAAGAAATGGATGAGGTGATATCATCAATATCAAAACCAAGGATACAAGAATAGGAACCATTCAGTAGTGCTAGAATCAAAGATCCACTTCATGAAGAAAGGTGTATTGTGGCAAGTGAATTGAGATTGCCACTATCAGAAGTGTCAGACGCTAGTGCCACATGAGAGCTTATTATGCTTAGTAATTTTGTTCATAATAGGTACAACATTAATAGTCATTTTTGTCTTAGAATCTGCTACCGAAAATCTTAACACCCAAACAAAGTTCAGTATAGTTGCAAGAGATCTTAACCCAAATGCGGATCAAAGGGAAAATCAAAAACAGATCCGAACTGGAAAAGGTGGAATTAAGGGACACCACCAAATAAATCTTAGAAATCAGAGATCAAATCACTCACAAAAAATCAGAATTACTCACCAAGTATCAAGCAATCCAAAAACCCAAAAATTTAGACAACGAAGAATTGAGGAATACCTAGACGATGAAAGGTAAAATTATGATACACCACCACTGGGATCAGGACAGACATGAAGAGACAAGACAAACAACATTGGCAGCCAACCAAAACTCCCTGCCACGCGCTGTCACATGCGAGGAAGCTTCGCTGATGCAGTGGCATGTGAAGCCCAAACTCCACCTTATGGATCGGACCAGCAAGGGTTGGCCGATCTTAGGGTGGGGGATATGGGGCACTTCTCACAAAATAAGGTACTGGACAATACGTTGTTAAACTCCCTCTCTCTCTCTCTCTCTCCCCTTCTCTCCCTGTCTTTCATTCTCTGATTCTCTCCTTCCAAAAATAAACTCAAAAAAGTTAAGAACCCAAAAATTTAAAAGGCTCTAATGCCATGTAAGATAGGAGAGAAAAATAATCTGAATTGCTTAGATTAAATATGTACAATGATATGATACATACAAGACAAAAAGCCCTAAATATTAATGGGCCCAAATAAGATCCCAACTAACATCCTAGAATAATAGTTTGGTATTTGACTGAAATAAATTGATACCCTAATCCTTCATTGAAATTTTCCCTAAATGAAAAGTATAGTCCTCCCTTGTCAGGCTTATCACAAAAATTTTAGTCTTCAAATTAGAGTTCTTTCAAGCAAGGTTGAATGATAGAGACTCAAAGAACTATCCTAGGAGTAGAAAACTTAGAATTTCATAAAGATTACTTAATGTTTAATTGAAAATTTATTATTTTTAATTTATTTCAAATTAGGATTTAACGTATCTATTATATTTCCTAGGTTTAAAATGAGACTAGATTTAACAATAGTACCTAGGAATAGCCCTAGGATTTCCTAAATTGTGAGATCTTTTTGATGAATTGAATAATATTGAGTATTGAGCAATCATTCCCTGCTTTAAGTCTATCCTTTTCTCCTGCACGCCATCCCCTATTGGATAACTAATGCTGATAGTTACGTCACTTTACAATAAAATATTACTTATTCTTCTACGTATGTTGTGTGATCACCAACTCATTTAGGTAGTTAGCATTGTATTTTCTCTTTATTTATTTTTCAAGGATTACACTACAATTCATTTTCCCTTTCTATCCATTTGAGTTAGGGATTCAATAAAATTCAGAAGCTACGGATAACACAAAGTGCCCCTAGCTACTCATAAAAAATAAACAAGGAATAAAAAGCGTTTACCTGAAATCCTTTGAATGTCCGATAGTATGGATCAAGCAACAAACTAGCAAGTGAAACCAGTTGAGTTGTTCTATCCCATCCATCACTAGAAAAAAGAAACAGTAAGATATTTAATACCAAATCAACTTTTTTGAGAACTATACCACTCACACAAGTCGAGTGATATTGATAAGAGTGACAATAGCAAGGTCGTCAGACTAGGGTTTAAGAAGGATGATTTGAGGGGCTTATAACATCATTCATTTATAGCTTAGGAACTTCTTGTTATGTAGAAATCTCATTCTTATTTCCAATCATATTTTAAAGAGCTGTCATCCAATAAGGACTCTCTTTCATATTTGAGGATTTGCCAAATTATTTTGATAATTAGATGGGTAGCCGATGTGTATTTGTGCAAGCCTAGTGTCACCAAAGACTGACATGAATTCAGGCTTGCACTAGTCAGTTAAATTAGAGAATGTTTTAACCTCATAACTAACCATGTTCTCTGGATAAAATGCATAGGGCTTACGTTTGAACCAACCTACTCATTGATGAAAAGAGTGTGGATTGACCAAATGTGAGTCTTTCCAATCACCATACTTTTCTTTTCCAATAATAATTTTAAGCAAACTTGAAGATCCAAGTTTAATGCATATTTTTAAAATAGAAATAGTGCATCATCATAAGCACCTGCAATGTACAAGCACAGAGGCCTTTTCAATAGCAACACGAGCAGCAATCCAAGCTGAACCAGCCAAGACATTTTGAATGTGCAGTAACCATCCACTGTCCCCAAGTGTTGATACAGAAGCAGACATACTACTTAGTAATCCTCCACCCCATGTCCACCCACCATTCCTCTGTAAATGCAACCAATACAAAAAACAAATTCAATCGGTATAACCCATCTCAAGATACACCAGCCCATAATAATCTAGACAACCTTGCTGAAGGTCAGTAGTTTGCCATTATCAAAGACAATATTGAAACCCCTTTATCATTTCTCATAGAACATTTAACTTTTAGGATTATCAGGCCCTTTGCTTTATGAGAACACTTCCATGACTGAGCATGGACTAGGGAGTTCATTACTTTGGCCAAGAAGTAAACTCCGTCATTAAACTAAAGAATTTTAATATGCTATAATAAGGTAAAATTCTTGTTTCCCAAGCCACACACGTCAAGAAAATCAATCCTTTCAAGTTTCAAAAGTTGAGGTTCATGAAGAGTGCGGATTTTATATTTTTTCCAGCAAACATGTCAGATATCAATTTGATTTATTTTGTAATTATGATGAACCGTCAACAAAAAAAAGGCACTACATGTATAAATATCTCAAACTATATAGTAAATTGTATTTACCATAATATCTCAAACTATATAGTAAATTGTATTTACCATAGTTATTGTCATATCTCACTATAGATGATATAGATTATGAATACTTTCTAGTCATTATGAATAATTCTCAGCTATTTTCTTATGTCAGCATGGGTATCAAGGATACAATATGAAATAGCAAAATCAATTACAATATTGGATCCTGATACACACTCCTTATACACACACAATGTTATAGAATGTTCTTAATTGTAAAATTAGGGATTTAATTGTAATTGGGGATTAAATAGTTAGTTAGTTAGTTAGTTGACAACCGTGAAGGATCTCTTTAGTGCCTATCATGTATTTTCACTGGATTAGAATTAGTATATATAGGACTGCATCCCCTATTGTATTCAGACTATTATGTTTAACAATTTGAGTGAATTCAAAGGATTAATCAAATCCTATTCTTCTTCTACTTCATTCTATCAATCTTTTTCTTTTCCTTCTCCTAATTTCTGTCCAATACCACAACACTGGTATCAGAGAGGACATTCCTTTGACCCTCCCGCTGCCTTCACTGATGCATGGCCTCCACTCGTAGTACCAAGAATTCAAGAAACTCTGACACTAAGATGGAAGACAGGATCCAAGCCATCAAAACCAAGTTACAAGCAATTAATCCTGAGGCACTCCAGAAATTACACAAGGTTGATGAACTTCAAGATTCTGTTCTGGGATGAGCTTCATAACATAGGAAGAGAATTTTGAAATATGTTGCAAACGGCACTCCAGTACCAAGATGCCCGACAGAATGGACATGGAGGAAACGATGGAGGCCAGCGATATCAGAAACCCACCCAATTTACAAAGTGGAGTTTCCGAAATATAAAGGCCTCGACATAAATACCTAGATTCTGAAATGCGAGAGGTTTTTTGAGTTCAACATGACACCAAAAGCTTCCAAGATTCGCATCACATCTATGTACCTTGACGATGACACCTTCGCTTGGCATGTGACAACGAAAAACGATGGGGGTAGCGCAACCCACGTAGGACATGGATGCGGGAATGCTTAAGAGTACCTTCGGTCTCCCCTTTCAAAAGCCCATGAGTGACTTGTCTCATCACCATAAAACAAGATCACTAGTAGAGTTTAATGCGAAGTTCAACACGTTATCAGCAAAGGTAGAGCTATCAAAGGAATATCTTGTCGAATTGTATGTTTCGGCTCTTCAAGATGAAATTGCAGACTCGATGTGATGTTTAATCCCCAAAATCTTGGCAAAGCCCGATGATTAGCTAGGGTCTAACAAATAGCCCTTAATCGGCGCCAACCCAAGATTACTGGCGACAGATTATCGTGACACGCGGTGTCAGTCAACCCTTCCCATTCATCATCTCATATCACCTCCACGTCGGCGACTTCTTCTCAGGTGCCATCGCATGTGGCGTCCACGTCAGTTTATAATTCTAATAACTCTAGGAGTTACTACCATAATGGGTCCCACCAAAAAGATTATGTGGCACCGCCAACATTAAAGAATGCCAATCTGATTGAGAAAACAGCGTCGAGAGGGTGGAAACTGTCTCGCATTGTGTCTGCTGAAGATGAAGCCGACAACCAAGCAAGAAACCTTTGTTTTTACTGTCATGAAAAGTTCTCTAAAGACCATAGATGCCCTTAGCGTCAGAAACTGCAACTTCACTACTTGGAGCTTGCTGATGATTCCAATAGCATTGATGTGGCTGAACAAGAACCAGAACCTGAATATGGCACTCTCATTTCCTTACACGCTATTCATGGAATTGACACAGCAGATTCCATGTGGATCCAAGGGAGTGTTGGGAGAAGGGTGGTTTGAATTTTAATAGAATATGGGCGTTCTCATGATTTTCTTGATTATGATCTTGCCAAGCAATTAGGATGGACAGAATCTGAGGAACCATCTTCTTCGGTTCAAGTGGCTGGAGGACAGAAACTATAGGTATATGGAGTGTGGCATGGCTTCCGTTGGAAGATACAGGGAATGACATATGAATGTGATCTAAGGATAATCAAGCTTCATACATTTGATTTGCTTATGGGCTTATCTTGGTTCAAATCAATAAAAAGTGCTTTTTGGGACTATGAAAGTCTATCCATGCAATTCTGGTACAAGGGTGAAATGTGTAAGCTTCAGGCTACTCCTATAAATTCTTTAAAGTTGGTACCCTCCACAAGAATTGAATTGGACAAGTCAATAGAGCCCCACGTTTTCCTCATCCAACTCTTACAACCAGTGGCTAATACCAACTCTCAATGTCTGACAATTATAACCAGTGACAGCAACATTCCAGTAGAAGTTCAGAATACATTGGACAAATTTGAAGGCATTTTTTAAGAGTCACAAGGTTTGCCTCCCTTAAGACCAGGACACAACCACCCAATTGTGTTACATGAGGGCACTAATCCAATCAGTTTGAAGCCTTATCGGTATTCAGCAACTCAGAAAGATGTAACTAAGAAGCAAGTTGCTGATTTGTTACAAGTAGGAGTTATACAGGAGAGTGCATCACCATTCTCTGCTCCTATTGTTTTAGTAAAGAAAAAAGATGGAACCTGGTGCATGTGTATTGATTTCGGGGAATTGAATAAGAAGACAATGAAAAATCAGTACCCTATACCATTAGTGGAGGATTTATTAGATGAGTTACATGCTGCCAAGTGGTTTACAAAGCTTGATCTCAGGGCTGGATACCATCAGATCAGAATGAACCCTGATGATTGCTATAAAACAGCCTTTAAAACTCATTCAGGGCATTTTGAATGGCTGGTTATGCCATTTGGATTAACAAATGCTCCAGCCACATTTCAAGGAGCAATGAATGATATTTTTTTACCTTTCTTGAGGAAGTTTGTGCTTGTCTTTTTTGATGACATACTGATCTATAGCCCTTCACTTTCAAGCCATGCACGACATTTAGAAGAGGTGCTGCAAGCTAATCATTACTTTGTAAAAAAGTCTAAGTGAACTTTTGCTGCCAGTAGTGTTGAGTATCTTGGCCACATTATCAGTAAGGGTAACATGGCTACAGATCCAAAGATAGAGGCCGTTGCACAATGGCCAGAGCCTAAATCAGTTAAACAGTTAAGAGCATTCCTTGGGTTAGCTGGATACTACTGAAGGTTCATTAAGGGATATGGGTCATTGGCTAAAGATCTTACTTTGCTTCTATGAAAAGATGCTTTTAAGTGGTCTGTTTCAGCAAGTGAAGCCTTTCAAAAACTTAAAGAGGTATTAGTTTCAGCACCTGTTCTTGCATTACCAGATTTTTCTAAAATTTTTTTGGTAGAAACAGATGCATGTGGTGTTGGAATTGGGGCTGTCTTGATGCAGCAAGGCCAGCCAATAGCCTACTTCAGCAAGGCACTTGCAGCATCTCAACCTCTCCATTTATGAGGAGTTATTGGCTGTAGTACAAGCAGTTGAGTATTGGCATCAGTATTTGGAGAGAAGAAGATTTATTATTAGGACGGATCAGCAAAGTCTCAAATACCTCTTGGGACAATAGCTGAAGACTCCTTTTCAGATGTATTGTATAGCGAAGTTGATGGGATATGATTATGAAATCCAATACAAGAAGGGAAATGATAATACCGTGGCTGATGCATTATCAAGGTTGCCTAATTCTCAGTTGTTGCAGATATCTTTGGACACTTCCTCTCCAGAATTAATTGAGGAAATCAGACAAAGTTGGGAATCAGATACTGAACTTGCAAGAATACTTGCTGAGCTGAAGGAAAAAGGTGGTATTATCAATAAATTTTCATGGGATGGCAACTACTTGAGGAAGAATAATCGATTGGTGGGGGGCCAGGATGCTGAACTGAAACAAAAGTTATTAGAATGGTTACATGCTAGCCCACAAGGAGGCCATGCAGGTATCCAAGGGACTTATTATAAGATTAAAGGGTTGTTTTGGTGGAGACATCTACATAAAGATGTTGAGGACTTCGTTAAGGGATGTGATACATGTGCAAGGTGCAAGTATAAAACAGTTGCTCAACCGGGATTGCTAAATCCACTACCTATTCCTAGTAAGGTATGGGAAAGTATTTCTATAGACTTTATTGAAGGGTTACCTAAATCAGGAGGTAAAGAAGTGATTTGGGTAATTGATGATAGAATGAGCAAGTATGCTCATTTCATTCCTCTTGCACATATATTCAGCATCTACTCTTGCACAAATATTTTTGGATCAGGTTTATAACTTACATGGTGCTCCAGTGGAAATTGTGAGCGATAGAGACCTATTATTCCTTAGTAATTTCTAGAAGGAATTTTTGAAGGTCTTACAAGTGCAGCAAAGTCATTCTTCTGCCTATCATCCTCAAAGTGATGGCCAAACTGAGGTATTAAACAGATGTTTGGAGTCTTACTTACGTTGTATGTGTTGGGAAGCTCCTAAGGAATGGAGTAAATGGTTATCTTTGGCTGAATGGTGGTATAACACTAATTTTCATACCTCAACTAAAGCAACTCCCCATGAGCTTTTATATGGGCAGAAACCAGCTGTTTATGTTCCATATATTCCTAGATCTGCTGTGGTTGAAGCTGTTGACAGAAGTTTTGAAGCTAGAGAACGAATGCTTTCTGTTCTGAAGCACCATCTGCATAGATCAGCTAATACTATGAAGCAAAGGGCTGATCTCAAGAGGTCTGATAGGGAATTTGAAGTGGGCCAATGGGTGTTCTTGAAATTACAACCCTATCGCCAAATTTCAGCTGCTACAAGGAGTAATCAGAAATTAGTTCCTAGATTTTATGGACCTTATCGGGTGTTGCAGAGAATAGGTCCAGTAGCTTATAAACTGGAATTGCCCCAGGAAACAAGAATTCATCCCACTTTTCATGTTTCCTTACTTAAGCTTTGTCCTGATCCAAGTGTTAAACAGAGGCATCCTCCAGATGATTGGCCTACAGTTCCTAATTCTCTATATCCAGCAAAGATTCTGAACAAAAGAGTTGGAAGGAAAAAGCGCAGAATTATTACTGAAGTTTTGGTGCAGTGGCAAGGGTATCCGGATGAGGAAGCTACTTGGGTTTCTTTGTTCAATTTGCAGAAGCAATTTCCTGAGTTTCAAGTTTCAAACCCTTGAGGACAAGGGTTGTTTCAAAGGGGGGGCAATGTTATGGAATAATTAGTAGTTAAACTAGGGATTTAATTGGTTGTAATTAGGAATTATAAGAGTTAGTTGAGTTAGTTAGTTAATGGCTATTAGACCGTTAGTCGTTAGGCGCCTATTCCTATTTTCTATGTTTCCTAATGTGGCTGGGCTATATATATAAATAGAACCAAACCCCTATTGTATCTGTGTCTGTTTTGTTGATCAATAAGAATTCCGAAATATTATTTCAAAATCCTAATCTTCTTCTTTTCTCTCTTCTATCATTCTTTCTTCCTTTCTCTCAACTTTTGGGGAATTATCCTAACAGGAATAGGCGCCTAACGACTAATGGTCTAACAGCCATTAACTAACTAACTCAACTAACTCTTATAATTCTTAATTACAACCAATTAAATCCCTAGTTTAACTACTAATTATTCCATAACAAATTTTTACGCATGGATTGAACTCATTCTACACTACACATGATGCCCAATACTCCCATCATGAGATTAAGACAAAAACCCAAAACCCTAAACAATCCTCTCCCCATTCAGATGAAAATATAATTAAACAATTCAAATTCATTAAAAGTATTTTTCCTTTAACAAAGACGAAATCCAATTTTATTCAAATTCATTACACAACACCTATTTTCTTCTTAAAATTTTTGTCCACCAAGTCAAAATTTTAAGTCCCGCAATAACCATTTTTTCTACATTACATTATGTGTGTGTTTGGAATGAGAAATGCTTGACTTATAAGTGACTTATTGCGGAATAGGAAATAAGTATATGAGATAGGTTTTTCTTGTATTGCGCAATAAGTCACTTATAAATGACTTATTACTCATATCAAACAAGCCCTAGATAACTTAGACAAACGAGTATCTCTGTAATAATAAAAAACAACCCCAACTCTTTAATGTCCTTGCTTAGGTGACAAAGTGAGCCATGTAATTTTGACTTAACCTAATGAGTCTCTCCCTGCTTCTTAAAGATTATCAGCTTCCACACTTTGATCTCTAGCTAGTGTCTTAGCTAAGGAATGAATCCGTTCTTAAGGGCTTCGAGGGCAGGAACTTTGTCCATTTAATGATCAAATAAATCCTCACAGCGCATTATGATTTATATACACCATATGCCAACTTGCCCCTCATACACCCCACCAAAAGATATACACCATGAAGATGTGAAAGATTCCACCAAGGAGCATGCATACCCAAGTCCAAAAGCAATTACCACTCCATTGCTATTTATAAAACTCTATTGACTATTTTGAAGAATCTTAGAAAAATCTTAAGAAAGCTAATTACATTACTTTAAAACATTAAAATTTATCATTTTTCTTCAAATTATATTATTTGACTTATGAACTAATATATAATATAATAAAATATGATATATGATATGATTAAGTAATGTAATTAACTTTCTTAAAAGTTTTCTGGGATTCTCTAAAAAAGTCAACTGAGTCTTATAAATAAGAATGGAGGGAGTCGTATATTACCATTAGTGGAAGAATTAAGATTGGGCATCACTTTATGAGTCTTTGTGCCTATAATTCTTCTTGAAGCTGGTTCTGTTATGATATTAGTCTCCTGCAACACAAGACATAGAATGATCATGGGAGATTATAAAGTTTCATATATAAGAGAATCAATTTAAATCTTCAAAGAGTATACAATGCAACATAAGATATGATACACTCGTTCACATTCTTCTTTGTGATGACTTTTATCTTTAAACGGAGGAATACATAAATACAGAAGATCCAATTTGCTTTCCAACTGCTAACAACAAAAAGCGAAACCAAATAATTAGTTTAAGAACGACAGTATGGTTTAAAGCGCATTATTTATCTGTGCTTATCTGTAGTTAAACACAGTAAAATTGTGCCAGATATAATAAACCATTTGATCATTTCAACAATAAGAGATTATCTTAATGAAAATTTTAATTACAAGATAACCGATGAATTGAGGGAAAACTCATTGTTAAGGAGAAGTTAACCTAGGTTTTAAAGCTGTTGTTGGAGCTTAAGAAATCTCTGATTCACTCTTTGCTGAAATCTGTGGTTCCTTCTCCAAATTAGGAAACAGAGGTGTACCTGGTGGCATAAGAACCTTGATTTACCCAAATTAAAATTTCTCGCCAATACCGAAACGTAATTTAAATCTGATACACCAAAAAACCATTATGCACAAATTGTGAAACAAGTAATATAAGCAGTTGGCAAAACCTCTATTATTTGATTTCATTTTCATTTCAGGAGCAATAAAAGATGTGCTCAAATCTCAAAACCTACCAGTCATAATCACACAAGTCATTATCTGAGCGTACTACACTAGCAATTCCGTGGCTAAATTCTGCAGAAACATTCAAGATTATTTGAAATTGCAGCATTCATATCACAAATACGAGAGAAGAGAAGGAAATACTGAAATGAGAAGCGTCGACACGACGCCGTTTTCCTTCTCCCTTCATTGCATCACCAGGAACAGCACCAGCTCCAGATCTCTCTCCTTCACCATAATCATTCCATGATTCTACTTTCGGCCAAAATTTCGAACACTGTTTACTACAGAAAGGCAGTGTTTCCGAGTAAGTGAACAATGCGATTCACTGAGAGTGAGACGAATAATGCCTAGAATGTGAACGAATATTATGAGTATAAATCAAAATTTGGTTTAAATTTCTAATGCTCTATCCGAGTGCAAATTTTTTTTCTAATAGTATATCCTTAATTTTTTTAAAAACTAATAATCATATCTTGGAAAAAAAGCTTGTAGAATTAATATAGATAACTGATAAGCGTATAATTAATAAGAAAAATTAATTTGTAAGTTTTTTATAGTTTATCTTAATTTTAAATCTGGTCTTTGTAATTTATTTTTGTTTGAATTGAGCGCTTATATAGTTTAATCCGTTGTTTTCAAACCCAGACCGGCTGGGTCAATCTTGGAACCGGTGACCTGGCTATGAAACCGCTCCGGTTTGCTCATTAAACTGGTGACTCGGTCAAACCGGTGTCAACCCGGCTGGATTGCAGGGTTGACCCGATTTTTTTTAAAATTTTTTTTTATTTTATGAAAAATTAATTTTTTAAAAAAATATATTTATTTATTTTATATCGTAGATAGAAATATTAGTCAAAGTTAATAATAATTTTTGTCTTAATGATTAAAGAATTATAGGTAGGAATATTTTGTTATTATCTATCTATTTTGATAATTTGTTAAAATAGTAAGAAAAATGCTTATGATTATTAATTATAGTATCATTGGATGATCAATTAATATTAGATTATATCAATATATCAAAAAAAATATAAAGAATAATTGATAGGCATATAATTATTTGTTATTGATTCAAGATTTTGAATTGATTTTGGATAGTATGATACTATAATGAGAATTGAAATTTATTTTTTATTTCCACCTGTTTGAGACCGGGCTGACTCCGGTCTGACCCATTGACCCTTAACCCAGTACCCCAACCGGTTCAATGTCTAGTCTGATTTTCAGAACCTTGATTATTTTCTCTGCGCTGTTTTTGTTCTTTTACTTCTTCTAATTTTGGTGTCGCGGTAAAACTTTAAAGGGATAAATGTCAAATTTGCTCCGAAAGTATTGCCTGAAGGTCGATTTTACCCTAGAAGTATGATTTGGGGCTATTTTACCTTGAAAGTTTGTAAAATGAGGCAATTTCACCCTTGCCGTTAGTTGACCATTAGTTGACCAAATATATTGAGCTAGTAGTCCACATGTCATTCAGTGTAGATGAAAATTTGTATCGGAACTTTTAAATCTAACTTTTAAGAAAAAAGAACTAGATGACATATAGACTTTTAAGACAAATTTTCACCTTAACAAAAATAAACTGGATGACATGCGGACTATCAGTTCAACATATTTGGTCAACTAACAGTTAAAATTAATAGATTTAAAACTTTCAGGACAAATCTTCACCTTAGCAAAAATATAATAGAAGACCTGTGGACTGTCAATTCAACATATTTGGTCAACTAACAGTCAATATTAATAAATTTAAAATTTTCAGAACAAATCTTTACCTTAGCAAAAATGTAATAGATGACATGTAGACTGTCAATTCAACATATTTGGTCAACTGATGGTCAACTAATGGCAGGGGCAAAATTGCCCCATTTTACAAACTCCGGGAGTAAAATTGCCCCAAATCATACTTCCAGGGCAAAATCGTTCCTCATGCAACACTTCCGGAGCAAATTTAACCCTTAACCCAACTTTAAAAGAAGGTTGTTTTTGTAGCTGGATAAATCAATGTTTTAACTTAAACACATCCATTAAGCAAATTCTAAAATATTAGACTAACTGTAAGAGGGTCTATACCACAACCTGACTAGATTCTTTTCAACTTAAGATTATATTATGAACAAAAGTTCAAAGGAAGAATCTCATCCAAAAGATTAACCTGTTAAGTGGGAGAGCTTAAACAACACTCTTCTTGTGAGGCTGGTGGATTCATGTGTTTGCTTAGTTGTATTTAAAGGTCTAGTGTTTGTTTTGTTGTAATTAAAGGTTTCTGAGTATTATTTGGGATGTTCATATGAACTTATTATTTCCTTGCGTAGGGGTTCTACTAATTCAAAGAAGATGTATAGTTCATATCATAATATATATACCAGAATTCCAGACTGGCGAAAAAGAGCAGGAATCACCAAGTTGCGAAGTTCTGTGAAAAAATATATGTAAGTAATTATAGTTTTCTCATCAACATGCATTTGCATTATTTTCCAAAATTTGGACATAATTAGAAGCATTGATTTTCATTTGGGAGAAACTAATAACCCAAATTATACTTCAGCTCTGATATTTTGAAATCCGGAAATCTTCCTCGTGGGACACTGCAGAAGGTAACCACTATTACAACTGTGGTGGAAAGAGAACTGTTTAGTCATGCTGCTTCAGAGGTATGTTGTACAAATGTATTGCTAGAGACCTATTTAATTTTAAATAAAAAACCTTAGAATTATTTATTGACAGTTTTTTAAATGATGTTTTCTAGGAGGAGTATAAGAATCCAGAGACAATAATCAAAGTCTTGCAGAACAACATCCAAGGAATAAACAGCAAAAATACTATTATTAACCGTCAATTTTCCAACGGTAGAACAAGCCATCTAAATTCGAGTCCCACACCAATTTTCTCCCATTTGGAGCAACAGCAACATAGAGAACATGGTATATTAATTAATCTTAATATGATTTCTTTATCATGAGTACTTATATTTAATCATGTTTTCCCATTTGGATTACTACTTTGGCAGTGGAGATGGATTGGATGGGCTATAATAATGGAAGCCAACCTTCAGATTTTGTTAGTACACCAAGAGAATCCCCACCATCTATATATGGAGCTGCATCGAATTTTGCAGAACGTAGGAGTGATTATTATTATTATTATCATCATCATTTGGAATCTGCAAACAACATGATGATGGAATGGGCTAATTATAATGGAAATCAATCTTCAGATTTTGTCACAACACCAAGAGGATTTACACCATCTATGTATGGAGCTGCATCAAGTGGTCAAGGCTACTTGGAGGATATCTTTTCACAACCTAGTAAAAGATTGAGAATAGAACCTATTGCCTCATCTGTGAGCAATAATGATTCCTATAAGATATGGGATTCCCATATGATTCTAACCAATTCTCATGAAAGGATTCCAAAATTGCATCAACAAGAAGAATCTCCCTTTCCTATCTTTTCTCAACTTACAGAAAACGGAATAGAATCATCCACCATTGCGATGCAAGATTCTGTAAGCTTTCGTGATGCAAACAACGCAATTGGCATAGAAGCTATTCTTCTTGAATGCACAGACAAATATAAATTACGGGATTCAAACCCTAAAATCTTTATTGATGAGGAGCAGGATAAAAATGGGGTTGAATTGACTCGGGAAAGCCTTGCCGATAAAGTTATTGAGCCAAAAGATGATTTGGAGGAGGGAACAATGTCCTCAGAAAGAAATCCAATATCAAGTGGTGCATCCTATGATGTAGTTGAAAAGACTAACCAGAGTGGGACTATCTCTGAAGGAATAGAAGTGGGTAACACATTAGAGGATTCAAATCTCAACAATGAAGTGAAGCTGACAGACAATAACCCACAGACTGATGTTGGTGGATCAAACTTAAGTGACCACACCCTTCAGAAACATCCTAGCGTTGATATAGACGATGTTCACGGAGAAAATGAGTTCAACCAATCTGTCAAGAACAATGAAAGGGAAGTAACTGAGCCAAAATCCGATTTTGATAATGGAGAAAAGTCCTCAGTATCAACTTTAAATGTTTCCTTACCTGAAAATTTCACATGTGATCAAATAAGGAACCACATTATGAGTCTAAGACAGCAATCTAACCAGGTTAGTAAGACACCCTAGCCATTTACCTTCACAATACCTCCTATATATATATATATATATATATATATTAAAGATTTCAATTTCTTTTTCTTTTAAATTTTAACATATAATGTAATTCTTGAAACAGAGTATCCTTGAGAAAGAAATTGAATTGGGTGATAACTCTTGTTCATTATGTGGAGAGGAAAATCTTGTCTTTGAACCTCTATCAATTAGTTGCCTAATCTGTGACAAAATCATCCCAAGAGATGCAGAATATTACAGAGGAATATCAGAAAACAATGATAAGGAACGTTGCTTTTGCATTCCTTGTTTCAATAATTCTAAAGGTGATTCCATCCAATTCAATGGAGAATCCTTTCAGAAGGAACTATTTGATTACAAGAAAAACGATTACGAATATATAGAAGGGGTAATTATGTTTACTATTCATATAATTCTTCTCTCTGTAATGTTTAGAGGACGATAAACTCACCTTTTATGTGTTTTCTTCCTCTAGTGGGTCCAATGTGATAAATGTCAAAGGTGGCAACATCAGATATGCGCTCTCTTTAACGATATGAGAAATTTAGAAGGCAAATCTCAATATGTGTGTCCCGAATGCTGCTTAAAGGAAATTGAAGAAGGAATTCGAACACCCTTATGGACCGCTAACTTCGGAGCTAACGACTTGCCAAGGACCAAGCTTAGTGACCATATAGAGCAAAGACTGTATTCACGTCTTGAACATGAGAGAGCACAGAAGGCAAAATTTGAAGGAAAGAATGTTGATGAGGTATGGAGTCAACTGCAGCACAATTACAATTATCCAACTTCTATTTAAAGTCCTGTTTTCCATTTGTTTAAAAGACGTTAGCATCTAATTTTCAATGCATGTACTTTGGTTTGCAGATTGCTGGAGCAGAAAATCTCACTGTAAGGGTGGGTCTATCAGTGGAAAAGCAATTGAAAGTGAAAAAGGAGTTTCTTGACATTGTGTCTGGGCAGAATTATCCTCCAGAGTTCCCATATACATCAAAAGTAAGTTGAGAGAGGTTGAGGATTCTTCTGAACAAGCCCTCTTTTTTTGATAATGGTCAGAATTAAGACGTTAGTTTTTTGGTTGCAGGTTATTCTTTTGTTCCAGAATATTGATGGAGCAGATGTGTTGATCTATGTTCTTTATGTGCAAGAATTTGGCTCAGAATGTAGTAATCCAAATCATCGCTCTCTGCACATCTCATATATTGATTCAGTCAAGCATTTTAGGCCTCAAAGAGTGACTCTGACTGGAGAACCTCTTCGTACATTTGTGTATCATGAAATATTGGTAGACTCGTATTTCCATTTTCTCTTCAAGTCTATATTTCAAAGTTAGTTAAATTGATTTTGTGTTTTTTTTTTATTTTGTCGTCCTTAGATTGGATACCTTGAATTTTGCAAGAAACGAGGTTTCGAAAAATGTTACATTTGGGCGTGTCCTCCTGAGAAGGGGGACGATTATCTGCTATACTGTCATCCAAAAAGCCAAAAAATCCCTCAAACTGATCAACTAAGACACTGGTATTTTTACATGCGTGTTTGTGTTCCCTTGTAATCGTAAGTCCTAACTGCTCATAACTATATAGGTATTTACCTGAAAATGTCCTATTTGTGTAGGTATCTTTCAATGATAAGGAAGGCTTCTGAAGAAGACATTGTAGTTAATCATACAAATATGTATGATCAGTTTTTTGTCGCTTCTGAAAGAAGCAACTCTAAGGTGACAGCGGCTCGTTTGCCCTACTTTGATGGAGACTACTGGTCTGGTGCTGCTGTTGACGAAATGAAGAGACTTGAAAAAAATACTAAAGGAGATGCTGACAAATTGCTGAAACAAGTAGTCACTAAAAGAACTCTAAAGTCAATGGGACATACAAAGCCTTCAAAAGACACCATTAAAGACATTCTGGTGATGCGTAAAGTAGGTCTTTCTTGTATCTCGCCTGTATTTTTCTGCACAGTATTGGTCTACTAGATAATTCAAACTAATTACAAATGAGACTCTAAAGGTGATTTTAATTTTTGCATATTGAGGCATAGGGACCTAAATGAAAGGAGTTGTCCGATAGTTCCTGATTTATTAGCATAATCTGATATCTCTTCATTTTCCTTGTATCAGTTGGGTAAAACTATGTTAGCGTACAAGGAAGACTTCATCATAGCCCAGTTGCAGTATGCATGCACGCTCTGTCATGAGGTGATATTGTCCGGAAAGCGATGGTTTTGCACTGAGTGCAAGAAATACCAGGAGTGTGAAAGGTAATTAATCATTTTGGAGAATTAATCTTGGTCCTAAATATAAAACATAGTTTTCATATTTGGCAATATGCTTTTAATTTATTGCTATTGATATTTTCACAATAATAATAAAAAAGAAGAAGAAATGATAGAATTAAGGAAGATGACTAGAGTTTTTAAGAAAATACATGTCATGTTAACCAACTTAACTAACTTTTTTAATCTAATTAAATCAGGTAAATATGTCTTATATTAAAGACCGGAGAAAGTACATTGAACTTTAGTGCCTTCTCTCATTTTGGTCATGCTAATGCATGTGGTTTTGCTTATTTTTTTGTCTTACCTTCCTTATTATTATTTAAGATGCCACACTTCAGACACACATACTTCAACCAATGCGGAGAAGCAAACTCTCTGCCAGGTAACTGGGGAGAAGCATAATACTCTCTGCCAGGTAACTGTCTAAACTAAAGCTCAAAAAGTTGACAACTTTGGATCATTCAACAATATAGCTTTTTCCATTGAATCTAACGTTTCTTTTTCTTCTTCTTTTTTCGTTGAATTGCTTGCTCCATAGGCTGTCGTTGATGATATCCCTGGTGATACTAAGGAGAATGATATAATCCTAGACAATGATCTTTTTAAGAGCAGGGATGATCTTTTGACTTTCTGCCAAGAGAATCATCTTCAATTTAACACGCTGCGTCATGCTAAGTTTACCTCAATGAAGCTTATCTATCATCTCAAGAGTTCTGCTTTGATTCATCATAATGATAATCCAAGATGCAGCATTTGTTATAAATATGATAATGGGTCCCAGCTGAGCTGGCAATGTGATGTTTGTCCAAAGTTGTCCATCTGCTCAGCATGCTATGAGAAAAAAGGTCCTAATTGCCATGAGCACAAGTTGAGACAATGTTCTTCTTCCACAGATCATTGTCTTCCAGAAAATCAAGGCTCAGAACAGCGCAAAACTCTCACAGTAAGTGTTCGCCTCTTTTCTTTTCTTTTTCTTATACACAACTTCTGAGTTATAACATAATATATGTACAGTTTCTAAGTTATGAACTTGAAAATATTGCAGAAACAGCAAGTTCAGGAACTTCTTAAGCATGCACATCAATGTAGCTCAACTAAAAGTCAGCCATGCTCTTATCCGAACTGTGCTCAAATGAAAAGGAGGTTTTGTTTTGAATTGAAAATGTTGATTCCCCATGCACGTGGATGCACTGTTAAAGAGAATGGGGGTTGCATGCCTTGTAAGAAGGCAAGGTTGATGTTGAATCTTCACATAAAGGGTTGCAAGAACTCCGAGTGTCCTTTATGCAGGTAAGCAACTTTTCAAGTTTGTTCACAATAATTTATCTGGAAAGTGCAAAAGGAAAGAAAATTTGGGGAGTAAATTTAATGTTAGAATAATTTGAGTGGAAAGAAAAGGGGGAAAGGAGAACGAGGGATTTGGTTTCCCTCCCCCCTCCATTCTCTGTTCTTCTTAAAGTGTTAGATTGAAATTTGAGCAGTCTACAAGAATTAAAGCTTTAGTTGCATATTTACTATCGATCGTTACTTGATCAAGTTTATGTTATTATCGCAGATATGTGAAGGGTCATGTATCTCAGCGTCGAAATGCAACTTCGGAATCTGCAGGAGAATAGCAATGGAGGTTGGTGGTCAAAGTTAACCACAAAATTATATATTACTTACCGTCCGTAATGTAGGACCTACGTTAATGAAGATATTAAACTCTAAAATAGATCTTACATTAAAGATGAAAGGGAGTACATATTAATAGGATTGACTAAAGTAAGCTAGTGTACTATGTATATATAGCTGTCAACTTTCGCACAAAATTTGTACGCACAGAGGATCATGGAGCTGAAAGTTTTGTTAGATGTTACACAAATAATGCTCTATGTTTTTATACGTTAATGTTATTATTATGATCATATGGGTTGCTGCACTAAATTGTAAATTGTAAAGCAGCCCGATTAGCTTATTTTCTCCAAATGTAAATATAATATGGCCATAGTTAGAATCTCTGCTAGGAGAGGTAACCTCATTTACTATTTGACAATGCCTTGAATAAGATTGTCTCCATGAAAATGATACATGTGCTTATTGTTAAAGGAATAAATCAAACAATCATCCTTAGGAGAAGATATGTCCATGATTCACTCGTCGATATATATTAGGAAGTTACCATAGGACATTTATTTCACACATCAGAATGTATTTATTTCACGCGTTAAAATGCTTTTCAAGTATATATAACTTTTTGTATATAAACCCCATACCTGTACATGATTTTGATATATCGAATATATAGAATTCTCTCTTATTTCAAACATGGTATCGAGCCATCTTTGTTCCTAGTTGTTTGCTTTATAATTTTTTTTTTCAAATCTTTGTTGATAAAGTAAGAAAGAGAGGGAAAGAGATTTCATATCTGGATCATTTTGCTCATCCAATTCACACATTTGCATTTCTAGTTCAAAAGTCTTTACAAGGACATTCTATTTCTGATGTGAACATTTGTTTGGCAATTTCGTTGTTTCACTACTACTTCTTTGCTATTCGGACTTGTTTTTGTCTCAAAATTCTCTATGGTTGAGTCTAGTAAATCCGAAGCACTTATTGCTAGTAACACCAATTTATATCTTGCCACTTTTTCCTCGAAGTGGGTTATTGATTCTGGAGCTACCTATCATATGACAGGTAACTATTGTTTATTGTCTTTGTATGCACACTATGTCAAACCTACTTCAATTGTTATTGCCAATGTTCAACAACATCAGTTCTAGGATTAGGCACTATAAAACCGACTCCATCCATTTCATTGTCGTTTGTACTTCATGTTCTAGATATCACATTTAATCTCAAATCCCCTAGTAAGCTTACACGACATCTTAATTGTTTTGTCTCTTTTTTTCCTAATCATTGTTTAATCCAAGATCTTACAACGAGACAGATTATTGGTAGGGGATATGATTCAAGTGGCCATTACTATCCTAAAGATCATATTTCGCAGTCGGTTACTTGTGTTAGTGGTTCTTCTACTTTAGATATTCACTATCATTTAGGTCACATATCTTTGTCATTATTGAAGAGGATGTTTCCTCAGTTTTCGTCTATATCATCTTTAGATTGTGAGTCATGTCAATTTGCTAAACACCGTCGTGTTTATATGGCACGTAGGGTCAATAAACGGGCTGCATTCTCTTTTGATTTAGTCCATTCAAATATTTGGGGTCCTTATCCTATCATGTCAAACTAGTTTCTAGTATTTTGTATCATTTGTATATGACTTTTCTAGAATTACTTGGTTATATTTTATGAGAAATCGTTATGAATTTTTGCCCTTTTTTTGCAATTTTTGTGTTGAGATTAAAACACAATTTAGCCTTCCTGTAAAAATTTTGCAAAGTGATAATGCTAAAGAATATTTTTCTGAACAATTCACAAATTTCATGGAACAATATGGAATACTTCATCAGTCCTCTTGTGTGGCTACTCCTACCCAAAATGGTGTAGTAAAAAGGAAGAAAATCGACACTTACTAAAATTTGCTCGAACTCATGTGTTTCTAATGAAAGTTCCTAAATCTTTTTAGGCAAATGCAATTTCCATAGCATGTTTTCTCATAAATCGTATGCCAGCTTCAGTTGTTAAAGGTGATACACCATATAATGTTTTGTTTCCCACTAAGAAATTGTTTCATGCTGATCCCAAAACCTTTAGTTGTATATGTTTTGTTTAAGATGTTCGCCCTACTGTTAGTAAACTTGATCCCAAATCTTTGAAATATGCCTTTTTAGATTACTCTAAGGTCTAAAAGAGATATTGATGTTATTCTCCTTATCTTCAAATGTACCTTGTGTCAATAGATGTTACATTTCATGAATCCACTTCATTTTTCCTGTCTTCTGAATCATCTACTTTAGTTGATGATATTGATAATACTTTGGTCTATCAAGTGTTTGTACCACCATCACATTTTGCTATTCTGGAATTTGCTCTACCTAATAGTATTAAAGTCACCAATGCACATATTCCTCAACAAGTTGTCTCGTTGCTAGATCCATCATCTATTCCAATTGATACTACCATAACAGTGCATGACATATATGATAATATAATCTAAGAAGGTGATATAGGTAGATGAAAAAGATAACAAATGATAGGAAACATGGATGAAATGGAATAAGCACTATAACATCTCAGGAATTTTCTAGGCCTATATAGAGGATTTCGGGTAGACGAGAGTCGTATCCTGATATTTTTTGGGGCCTAGATGAGGTATTTGGGATGAGTAAAGGGCCTTAGTCTGTAGAGGAGATAAAGATCTCCTGACTTTTGAAG
>JBAGKO010000008.1:11525131-11535906 GCA_037177275.1 Acacia concinna
TGCATGTATAGCTTTCATATATTTATAATTGATTACGAGTTACTACTGGGATTCTTTTGAATCTCACCCTTTCCAATAAAATATAATTTACTCAGTTGGATGAAACAGATACAAGGGCAAAAATGTAGAGATTGACAGAAGGAGGATTGGGGCCACCTCAAGTGTTGCCATAGGACAACTGTAGCAATGCAATTTCAATTTTATTTTTTTGAGACTTGTAAGCTTATGTGGTTTAACTGTAATGTACTTTAAGTACTATATATCAATTCATTTTATTTATGTTATTATCTCTCATCAATTGAACTACGTGTAATAATTCTGAGAAATGTTGAAATAAATAAGGGGTTTGACAATGAGAGTGATATGTGATTGTTTAATTAGTTTACAACAGTGGAAAATGTCGTGGTTGATCGACGATAGCCTGCTTTAAGATGAAAGCCATTTTCTTTATTTTGTTGTACATGTTGCTATAAAAATTTATGTTTATAGTGTTTTAAAGAAAAATTAAATAGGGTTATGAAGGAAATATATTTTAATTTTTTTAAAAAAATAGCTTTAGGTGGTGGTTCCTTGAGGAATTCTCAAAGACATACCATAGGAAATCCTTTTTAAATTTACTTTCCCTCCCAAACCCTACTTTATTTCAACTCTCACTTCAGCAACAACTCATTGTGTTTACCCATTTTTTAGCAACTCATGTCTCTCAGATTTCCTCTCCTTTTTCCCTATATATCCTCCTGGTTTCTCACTCCCCTCTCCTTCTTCATTTATACATCCACTTCTACCCCCGACTTCCATTTCCTCCTCCTTCTCCATTTCATTCAGCTAGAACTCATTTGGTCCCTAATTCCACTTCCTTTGGCCTCATTTCCTCTACTCACCCTAATCTTAAAGATCTCATCAGTACACACTCTTTTTTCTCTCTTTATTTTTTAATTTTAAAGTTATATGCAAACTTCTATTTCTATTTTTCCTTTATTAACTTTTTTTAGACATTTTGCTCGACTTTTCAGCACACTCTAGTTAAACTCCCATATACACAATAATTTTTTTTTAAAAAAAAATTGTTTAGTTTATATTAGTTTATAGTTTAATTTGCTTAAAATATTTTATATTTAATTTATTGCAAAATTTGGAAAAATTATTCTCATTTTTATATGCTGAAAAATAATTGACATGAATTTAAATATTATCATATATAGGTTTTATATGAAAACATGTAATAGTTATCATTTTTAGCTCTTGTAGTAATTAGTATTAAGTTGCATAAGTAAAATCTCAACATTTGTATTTTATTTGTTGGCTTGTAATGGTTCCTAATTTATTTTTACACTTGTATATTATTTTCTTTATTTTATTGTACATATTGATATACAAATTTATGTTTAAAGTGTTATGGACAAAAAATATATAGGGCTCTAAAAGAAAAATATTAATTTATTTTAAAAAAGAAGATTTTAGGTGGCGCTTCCTTGAGCAAGTATCAAACCCCTCTTCCGGTTCCATAGTCATAAGAGAAATTGAGCGCAATTAAATGAAGAGCAAGAAAATAGTGTGAAATGGTACTGATATATCAATACAAACTTGGGTAAATGCATTGTATTAAACAAAATAGCCCAGAAGATTTACATTAGTAAAGTGCTCTAAAAAGAACTAAGCTACACTAGCCTAAAATAAAGTGTTCGACTACACTAGGTCTAGCCTCTAGTATCCTGTATCTATGCTCTTGCCCTGAGAACTTTCACATCTAGTTGAAGAAAACTTGGTATTTATGGGAAAAGGGTGAGATTCAGAGAATCTCAATAGTAACAACAATCACTCATAAATCATATGACAATCAACATGCAGGGTACCATATCATGTAATATAGGTAAATATAAACATTCAAGCCACACACACATGTCTGTCTAAGGCCTAGGTTGCGCTTGACTATGGACTACCAGCTTGAGAACCAGACCTTTGTTTGCCCTAACTCATCTCAATGTCTCGATCAAATGGTCCTCGACCACTACCATGGCTAGATATTGTAACACCTTACTTTTGTTCCCTTATCATTCCTTATAGGACTTTGGAACCACTTTCGTGTCTGTATGTCAAAACAGAGAAACTTAAAACTTTGACACAGATGGAATAGAGAAACGACTTATCCTTATTAATAGAGGCACAAAAGCAGAATTCATAGGATACATTGATCATATTATATATAGATACATGCCAAGAAACAGGAAATATAACTCTCAATGTCTAAGCCCATTCCCTTGTCCTACCTATTCCAGAGTTTTCACTTGTGTCGTGGAGAGGGTAAGGTTTCTAGAGAAACATCAGTAGTAGAATCATAACCAGAAACTACATAGTGCAATGCATGTCATGCTATATGCAATGCCTATATTATCCCTCTTGTGCCCTCTCTCTCGTACATATTGTATACCAGGAGCCTACACGTGACTCAACCCAAACTCAAACAACCAAGGCATATACAGGGAGTCATAACTCTCATGCATACATGCTAACTCAACCAAAACACAGCATACAAGCATACAACAAACAGTAGACAAACAAAACAATACAGGTTAAGGGCAGAGATTCTTGCTACCGTATACTCCTTGAACAGTGTATGAGCTCTGTTTTATAGTTTCTGGCACTCTTGGACTGCTACTTTACTTCTCTATAATATATACATAAACCACGATACAATGCATTACTATCTACCTCTAACAACATACTATAGTTCTTCCCTTCTTATACCCCTACTTAAGGTCTTGGTTTTCCATTACCTGGACCATATCCTCCCTTACCAGTACCCCTCAGCAGAACACCCTATACAGCCCACCGAGCCTAGGTCTCACCTGCTGCCTTGTTCTCATTACCCAGACTGGGACAGTCAGACAACAGTTCCCCTTAGGAAATTCCATTTTGGTTCGGGACAGTCAGACATCTCCCCTAGGAAATGCTATCCTGGTTCTGAAAAACTAGGCAGCACTTCCCCTTAGGAAGGCTTGTTTGGGCTGGAATAATTGGACAGAACCTCCCCTTTGGTTCATTATCCAGGCCATCTTAATTTGATAGAACGTCTCCTCAAAATTAGTCTAAATTGCTGGATAATAAAGGAATTCAAAAGAGGGAGAAGACTGAAACTTACTTATACCAAAGACCAAGTTGGGACCACTCTAATTGCTTCTGGATTGCTTGGCTTTTTGAGAAGGCCAAAGGTGTCTTTGAAGAGTGAGGGGGTCGCTAAAGAGAGAAGAGAAAGAGGGCATTTATACTTTTTTAAAGGGTCAAAATGCAAATATTTTTGGGTCTTTAGGGGTAATTTTCCCGAAATCCAAAATGTGGCCCTCTAAAAGGTTGACACTTGTCATCATCTAGAAGGCCTTGGCTTGGGCTCCAAGCACCCAAGGGGTGGCAACTTTGGTGTGTCCCAAGTGGGCCCTATTGAATTTTCTTATATTTTCTGAAATGACCTCTTCTAGCCCAAACTTTAGAAAATTCTAGATATTTCTGTGCTTGTTCAAAAATTACCAAAATTTTCCAAAAATTCTCTAAAATTTCAGCAAGGCTACTATAAAATTTTTAAAATTTGTGGGCCTCTATAACTTTGAAAAATAATTTTTCTCCAAAAAGTCCATTTTTTACTTACAATTAACCGCCTTCAACAATTTTTTCCGTTATCTTTGGACTTTTTCCTCACCTCCAACCAACTTCATAAATTCTATAAAATAATGTACTAATTTTTCCTAATCCCAGTCCAGAATATTGAGGTCCCTAAATATATGATAATACCAGTTTTTGGCCAAAAATTTGGTAATACCAAAATTACAAAAGTATTAAAAAATTCAGTAAAAATTTCTTAGACATCCAAAAATCATTCCAATTGTTTTGTAATGTTTTGGGCATCCTATAGCATTTACTGGTATTTTATGTGTATTTTTTAGGCTTTTGGACCTAACCGCATTTTGTCTTGAAACTTTATTGAATTATTCCTCTTTACAATTAGGTCCTTCCTAGATCTAACTTTAATTGTTATGAGATCTCTCAGTCCTTTACAGACTAAGACCCCTGGTTCATCTTGAATGCCTTATCTAGACCTTGAAAAATATTAGGATGTTACATTCCTCCCCCTTAAAATAAATTTTGTCCTCGAAATTTAACTATATACCTTATGAGAATAGCTATGGATAGCTTTTTCCCATTTTATCTTCAATTTCCCATTTTAATTCTTCCTGTGTAGCATTTCTGCAGATCACCTTGACCAGTAGAATCGTCATATTCCTCAACTGTTTTAGTTTTCAGTCCACAATTTGCATTGATCTCATTTCAAAAGACAAGTCTTCTTGTATCTCAACGTCATCGTATCGGATAATATGAGAGGGATCTGGTTGATATCTCCTTAGCTATGAAATAAGAAAGACATTGTGCAACTAACTCAGATTTAGGGGTAGGGCTAGTCTGTACACTACCAAACCTACTCTAGAGAGAATCTGGAATGGTCCCACATACTTAGGCATTAACTTTTTCATCTTTATAGATCGACCAACCCTTGTAGTTGGAGAAACTCTGAGGAAGATATGGTCTTCAACTTCAAATTCTAGCGGTTTTTTCCTCTTGTCGGCATAACTCTTTTTGTCGATTCTAGGCCACTAGGAGTTTGTATCTGACTTTCCAAATCTATTTAGAGGTCTAATCCACTATTTCCAAACCATATAGACTCCTCTCATCGAGTTTTGTCCAGAATAGCGAAGATCTACACTTTCTCCATTGCAATGCTTCTTATGGAGCCATTTGAATACTGGAATGATAATTGTTATTATAAGCAAACTTTGCCAATGACAGATTCTCATCACAATTCCCTTTAAATTCTATCACACATGCTCTGAGCATATCTTCAAGCGTTTGTATCATGCAATTTGTCTCCCATCCGTCTACAGATGATAAGCTATACTAAACCTCTGATTACTACCTAGCCTTTCTTGCAAGGCTTTCCAAAATCTAGACATAAATTGGGGACCTCTATCCAATACTATGCTTTTCGGTACCCCATGTAGTCTAATGATGTCCTTTATGTACAGCTTTGCTAGCTTCTCTAGCAGATATTGGGTTCTAATTGCTAAGAAATGAGCTAACTTTATTAATCTATCCACTATAACCAATATGGCATCATACCTTACTGCTATATGGGGTAACCCAACTATGAAGTCCATCAAGATACTCTCCCATTTCTATTGTAGAATATCGAGGGGCTGAAAGAATCTTGAAGGTTTTTGATGTTCTACTTTCACTTTTTAACAAGTGAGGCACTGAGACACGTATATTGTCATACCCATCTTTCAATCCGACATTCATTAGAGTAATAGAGTGCAGTTTAAATGGCTAGCAAAAATAGATTAACATGTATTGATATATGTATAGTACTTATGTATATTACATATGTCCTATAGGGTTTCACAATATTTTTACAGAGTCTCAAACTTACAAAACTAAATAAAATAGTAGACTTCGCTGGGACTCAACACAGGATTACATCGCATTGAAGTTGGAGTCTTCATATTTGCCCTTATGACCTCTTCATCTAAATTAAACTAATTCTTTTTAGATTTTTAGGTTTAGAAAAGGTTTTGGTTGGATAAGGGTAATAAGATAGGCTAGTCTCTCGATAATGGTCGCTTAGTTATCCTCGCTTTCTCAAAAGATAAGTGGAGTATTAAATCTCTATGTTCTTATTAAAAACCCCAAGCGATCGCTTGGGTCCAACAGTTCAATTAATGAAAACTCTCTTAGGATCCTAGGTTAATTAACTTCAATTAAAACTTTGTTATGTTCTCTTAGAGTGCAAGATGAATGAATGAGTGAATCCTCAAATTGTCAATCAACAATTGAGGATTATGTGCGAGAGGGAAAATCAACCGTGATCACGTCAATTCAATCAATCACACATAAAAGTCTTTAAACTCATATATGAATAAATAACAAACTTCATACATTAAACTTGCATAGTCAATCTAGATCTGAATTACAATCGTAAACAAATTCTCAAATCCAAATAAAACTTCCTAGATCTAGGAGAATTACAAAGAAGAAGAGAATTCAGAAATCTAAATAGATAATCACTCCCCTGGTTATTACGTAAGCTCCAACCTCACTTCCATCACCAAGAGGCTAAAGGGTTAGCCCCTCATGGCTTCAGATCTCCAGCTATCACATTCGATCTTCAAATCCATGAGAGAGTGGTTGGATTTTGGTGGCTGTATGGTTAGGGTTTGGAATTGGGGAAATTTGGGGAATTAGGGTATCAAGGTACCGTACCGTAAAATCTCATGGATCCGGACCTTTTTGCCTCTCCGGCCTCTTCTCCAACCTCCCTCTAAACGTAGGTTAATCCCCTATTTATATATGCTAATTCAAATCTTATCTTTGGAGATTTCTATCTTAATTTGAAAATCTATCTTCTCCAAATTGCAATCTTCATCTGAAATCACGTCTGTGCAGATTACGGATTCAAGTCGCGATCTACAGTTGTCCACGTCGCGACCTAGACTCAGGGAAAAATCCTTCCAGCTCGACTTTGGTCCAAAACTCACCGTTTCATTAAATCTTCTTCTAGGTTGCGACCTACGCTTGTCCACGTCGCGACCTCAACAGACAGATCAGCACTTTTTAGGATCTTGGGCCTTCAAGCTTCGGTCCTTCATCCGCTCCATTCTGGCTCCAATTTGGGCTTTGATTCCTCCTTTGCTTGCCTGAAAACATAACACAAGGTACCTTTGCCAAGGCAAGTGAATAATTAAATAAATCATATAAAAATAACACCATTTTTTTGCCATAACTCATCAGAATGCAAAGTATAAACAATTCATCCATAAAGTACAAATACCATGCAATTTGAGGGTAAATGTGTGCATTAAGATGTAAAATACCTCAGAAAACTATATAAATATTATGTCAAATCAACTTGTATAGATTATTTCATGGAATGTAGATAATACAGTTTTCTCTCTTGTTCTTTACAAGTGGCATGTCGCCATTTCCTTTGAGATCCCCAATTACACCGCTGATGTTGTCGCTACTGGCATACTTCGCCTCTTGGAGGCTATCATATTACACCAATGAGAGAGTGAGTAGTACAAAACAAGGAGAAAAGAGGATGAGTTTGTGTGTCCGGCGGAGTTGAGGGTCAAGAGAAAGAGAGAGGGTACAAAATGCTCTCATACACCACATGTGGGAGCTACTTTTCAACGGCGTTGTGGAAAAAAGTCAGATAAAAGACTTGTTGCTAAAGCTCCATCCAAACACCTCAATTGCTGAAGCTCCTTATTTTTGTCCGCAAATGCCTCCAAACTCTTGAAAACGCTTCCTTCGAACAAGCCCTAAATGATAAAGACATTTTTTTCCCAAACAATATAATAGAGGCAAAAAGGAAAGAAGTTCTATATCTTGATAATGAAATATTTAATTCAACAAATAGCAGATATACAAAACTATAACTAGAAAATCATATAGATTCTAATAGTTTTTTTTTTTAAAATAAACTATATCCATAATCCAGAACATTGGCAATCAATAGAGCAAAGCTAGAGATGATGTCTCAAAAAAAAAAAAAATGGCAGCACAATGCATCACTATGGCCATCTTCAATGGAAAAGGGGATACTTGAAAATCAGTATATAGTACACAAGAAAACAATTTGGAGTTTATACCTTATATTTTCAAAGTGAAATGGGCTAAAACACGCCTTATAAAAATAAGAAAGTTAAAAAGCAAAATAATAGAAAATAAAATAAAAAATTAAAAGAGGAACTGATTTCAAACTTACAACATTTAATACAAACATGTATATAACCACAAATTTTTGAATTACATTATAAGAGCTACAATAAAAAAAAATCTATATAATCATAGAATCTAAAGTATTTAGTGGTTGTATACATTTATTATAGAAAATTTCCAAACCATTAATGTTACATGCTATATGATTTTAAGCATATGATTTCAAAGGATATTAAGATATTCCCCACATATGCAATATTTATAACAGAAATTTAATTATAAACGTCGGAAAAATTTATAATATACCATCCACGTTCACCCTCCAGGCCTTCACCCAGAAGGACAAAAAGAGAACTTGCAGGGAAAGAGAGAGGACCACCCCTTTTGGTACAGTAAGTAAAAAGGTCGGAAGAGCAGGACACCTCGGTTTTGCCGCTAGCGGGCTGTTTCCAAGAGTCAACCAAGGGACACAGGTCAGTCGGGGTTTTGGTTTCAATCCGCCGCAGAGTGCTTTAGGTGAGGGTTAAACTCATCCTCTTTACTATCTTAAAATTGAATTTTTCAATTCGATTTTAGAAGCTATAACATTCAAATTTTAGTTTGAGTAAAATCAACCAAACTACGCATTCGACTTTGCCTCACTTCTTATTTAGTTGCTTATGAACCTCTGAATTTGGAGAAAACTACTGTGAGAGAAGGTGTCTTCGATTTACCAACTACCCGCCTTTTTTTTTTGAAGTGAGTAAAATATTGAAATCAGTGAGCTGTTGGGGCGGTTCTGGACAATGGTTCTTCTATAGATTCAACTTTGAACCAGATTGTAATGTGCAGGGATTCGGGCACAGAAACCTTGATAGGGAAATTCAGTGAATATTAGCGTTATTTAACTGACTATGGCTGTAAATGAAGATACTGAACGAGAATATGTACATCAAAAAGAGAAGCAATCTTCAGAGGAAGAAAAGAGGTAGTTTTCTCTCATCACCTCTTGTGTTTGGTTTTTCTTGGAAATTGTTGGAGAAATACTACTAATGCTTTTTGTTTGGACAAATAAAGGAAGAAGAAAATTGTACCTGGGAGTTTGATGAAAGCACTAATGAGGCCTGGAGGGGGTGACTTGACACCTTCAGATGGTGATCAGGTTATTTCTGTATTTCTTATGCCGCTGATGTGGACTTCTTCAATAGATATAATGTAATTGTGTCAATGTACATCATGAGATACGTATGGCAGAGATTAATATGTTATGTGTCTCAGATCATATATCATTGCACAATTCGAACTTTAGATGGAGTAGTTGTGCAATCTACCCGATCAGAATGCGGAGGTGAGATGACTTTTAATCTTCTAGGAATATTTTGATTTCTTGTAAGTAGCTGTATGAAATTAATAATATTGACTATCTTAAATTTTCCTAAAAAAATTGGCTGTTACTGTGACTTTCTCTGGTTTTTTTCATCTCTATCTTGTTTCAACTCTTATTGAGGTTGCAAACACTTTTCTTGATTTCTGTTTAAGATTTAACTTACCATTTTTAGAGTGAAACAATTCATTTTCAACTTTATATTTGGTCAGCTTTAGGTAATATCAATGCTAGATCGTTTTCTGTTGTATACGTTATTTTGAAATTAGATAATCTGTTGCATAAATGTAATAGGGAAGGGCATCCCAACAAGAAATATATTGGGCAAAAGCAAGATGCTATTGGGTTTGTTAGAAGGAATTCCAACGATGTTGAAGGGTGAAGTAGCAATGGTAACATGCTAGTCATTGAACTTCCTTGTCTTTGTGAATCTATACTTAAGTGCTGGCAACTTAAAGTTGAAGTGATTGTGACTTATGCTTATTCCTGGTAAAATAGAACATTTTCATTGACTTTAATATTATGATTTAAACTGGAGACTGTTATTTAGTTCACACGGAAATGCAATGACAATATAAGTTGTTCACTAGCTTATGCAACAGAAAGGTGCATTTCTTATTATAATTTTTGTAATCTTTATTACAAACATTTATTGCTCAGAAAAAGAGGTGAGGCCTTTATCTGATTATTTACTCTTGAATTATGTATACTCATTTTTGTAATTTCATTAGGTTCTTTGGTTAAATCTTGTTGTTGTCTCTACCATTCATTTACGAATATGAGGGATCAATCTAAACGAGGGAAGAGTGGGGATTTAGTAACTGACAGTTTCATATATTCATTTTTGGGAACTTATTCAATGGGCATTTGGTTGGATGCAGGGATAATTTATTAGGAGATTATCCTTTTCTGTGGGTCCTTTCAGGTGGAAATGAATTATTCAATTTTAGAATGTTATCTTATAGTTTATTGGACTATCATTTCTTTCAGTTCAAGTTGAAGCCTCAGTTGCATTATGGTGAGGATGATTGTCCTATTTCTGCTCCTGATGGGTTTCCAAAGGAAGAAGAACTTCATTTTGAAATTGAGCTGATAGATTTTTTCAAAGCCAAGGCAAGATTGTGAACTTTAAGTTCTTTTTCTTTTTCTTTGTCATTTCCTTTTCTTCATTATGGCATGTTGATTCCACTTCACTCTTGCATATTGACGGATTTTAAATTATTAATAATAATTGCAGTTGTAACCAATGAAGAGTATCAAGTATTCATTTTTCTAATCTAACTTAAATGAACAACTACATTTGATAAATGCTTGCTACTAAGAAGCAGCAAAAATGGCATGGATATGGACATGATGTGAACACCATAATGCAACAAAATCTGCAGTTTTTAAATGTAATTTGAAGCAGTGAGTTACATTTGATATGAGTGCCTTTGGATGTATTACAACTCTGCTTTTGTTGCATTTGTTCTTTTATATAACATTATGTGGCGTGGCACTAGTATATAATCCGAAGGTATCTTTATTCATTGAAGCCATCGGGAATTTATAGATACAGAGGAGTTGGAGTTTGTTGCAACAGATCCGATAATGTCTAACAAAATTCCTAATATATCTTAACTGTACATAAATAATTATAATGATAATA
>JBAGKO010000008.1:11537945-11569075 GCA_037177275.1 Acacia concinna
AAAGCATTTTTAATATCCAGCTGTTTCAAAGGCCAGTCAAGGTTAGCAGCAATAGAGATAAGAACTCTTACAGTGTTTAGTTTTGCAACAAGAGCAAAGGTCTCATTGTAGTCAAGACCATAAGTTTGAGTGAACCCTTGAGCTACTAGTCGTGCTTTGTATTTGTTTAAGGAACCATCAGGATTGTACTTTGGTGTAAAGACCTATTTACATCATACCACCTTCTTTTCTTTAGGCAAGTTTGTCCCAAGTCTAATTCTTCTCAAGAGCATTCATTTGACCTTCCTCTAAAGTAGAGAGTGGCACAGCTGTAGGTGAAGTGGTGTCCTATCCTATCTTTTTGTTCTTCCTGAAGTAGATTTTGTCCCATTTCTTGTCAGAAATTTTGCTCTTAATTTCTTTATTGGTTTTAGAGGGCATTGAGGATGTATCATCAGATGAACTCAAGGGCACAGGAACTTGAACACAAGGTGGAATAGGTTCTGGAATAATGTTGACAGATTGAAATTCACACCAATTCTCCCCTTGAATTGAAGAATGCGAGTAGTATGACTGAGTTTCAATAAAGGTAACATCTTTGCTAATAAGGAGACGGTGTTGTTGTGGCTTGTAGCATTTATAACCCTTTTGAAGAGAGGAATAACCGAGAAAGATGCATCGGGTAGATCTAGGATCAAATTTAGAAGGAGGATTTATGAAGATGAACAAACATAGTACACCCAAATATCCTAAGAGGAAGATGTTGATCTAAATGGGTCAAAGGGTGAGTTTTGCGCAATGTATCAAGAGAAGTATAGGAAAGAACTCGACTAGGCATGCGGTTGACAAGATGGGTAGCTGTAAGAATAGCATCACTCAAGTAAAACAGGAACATGACATGTGTACATAAGAGCATGAGCAATTTCAAGAAGATGTTTGTTTTTGCGCTCTGTAATGCCATTTTGTTGTGGCGTATTAGAACAACTACTCTTATGTACAATGCCATGGGATTTTAAAAACTTGTTAAAGAAGTGATTAAAATATTCAGTGCCATTGTTAGAGTGAAGAACTTGAATGGTCGTGTTAAATTGATTTTTGACATAGTGAAAAAGTTCAATAAACACTGAGGAAACATCTGTTTCGTCTTTTAAGAGATAGACCCAACACATTCTAGTATGATTATTGACGAAAGTGACAAAGTATTTTGAATGAGTACGATTTGGAGTATGAAACAGACCCCAAACATCACTATGAATAATAGAGAAAGGACGAGTAGGCCTGTAGGGAGAGGGTGGATAGACAACACGATGGTGTTTTGCAAGTTTACAACTATCACAATGAAAATTGGCAGTTTTATTCATAGATTAATGAGGGAACAATTTTTGCAAATAAGAAAAACTAGGATGACCCATCATTTTATGCCACAAAACTAAATCAGATGTGGAGTTTGTTTTGTGAGAAGACAAAGCCCGTCCAATAGGAGCATCAAGATAGTTGAGACCACCACGTTCTTCAGCTATGCCAATCATCTTCCCCGAGGAAAGATCCTGAAATACACAATAAGTAGGAAAGAAATGAGCGGAACAATTTGCTTGTTTGGTGATTTTACTAATGGAGAGAAGATTGTAAGCAAGTTGTGGAACATGTAATACCGAATCAAGGGGCAAGACATCAGTGATAGGTATATTTCCAATACCAGCAATAGTTGCAGAAGAATTAGTGGCAGTACGGATCTTACTATTACCAGCTAAAGGCTTATAAGAGCTAAACAAACTAGAATCTGAAGTCATATGATCAGAGGCGCTTGTATCAACAATCCAAGAAGCAGGGGATGATGATAAGAGAACAACCGAAACTGTACCTTGTTGAGCAACAGTAGCAACTGGTTCTTTAGTAGGTTGCAATGACTTCAGCATGTCCAGCAATTGACTCAATTGGGTCTGGTCAAAAGGAAGAGAAGCAGGAGTTGGAGTTTCGGTGTCAACAGTAGTGTGATGAGCTCGTGGTTTATTCCTATGTGGCTTCCAGTCAGGTGGCTACCCATGTAGCACCCAGCACTTATCACGAGAGTGTGTACTCTTTACAGTGATCACACCAAAGGTGGGAATGGGAAGTAGTAGAGGAATCAGAGGAGGCCTTGCTTACAAGTCCAAATGGTTCTGGTGAAGCAACAGAAGCTTTAAGTAGCATAGTGCGTCTTCGGGATTCCTCACGTCGCATTTCAGAATATACTTCTCGAACAGGAGGAAGAGGGGAATGGCTTAATACATGGGCTTGAGCATCATCATATTCAGGATTGAGTCCAGCCAAGAAGAGCATCACTCGATCGGTATTAATGGATTTATTGACTCGTGCAGCCTCCTCAGCACTAGCATATTCCGTGTCGATAAGCATATCCTCATCCTGCCAAAGACCAAGGAGCTCGAACCAGTATTCTGCAACGCCGCGTGTGCCTTGGGAGGATTTCCACATTCGACGCCGTAGGTCAAAAAGCAGAGACAGATCCTTGCCGTCAACATAGGATTCTCGAACAGCATCCCAGATAGCTTTTGCGGTGGGTAAATACATGAAGCCACATTTAATTGTGGGACTCATCGCATTGATCAACCATGAGCTGACAAGAGAGTTGTCGGTTTCCCATTGGGCAAACCCTGGCGAAGAAGAATCAGAGGGACATTTAGCTGCTCCGGTGAGATAGGCCGATTTACCACAGCCTCCAATGGCAAGCTTAATAGCTTGGGCCCAGTCATGGTAGTTCTCCAGATTTAATTTCTCAGTGACGAGAGATGAGGTTTTGGCACCGGGAAGCAACCCGAAGAGATTCCCCACGGAGGAAGAAGATCGTGAGGTGCCTGCTCGTGAAGACTCCATGTCAGAGGCTTCCGGCGGTCGATGCTCACTGGTGTTGCCCTCGGATTCGCCGCCCCCTTTCTTTGATACCATGTGGCGCAGCACAAGTATATAATCCGAAGGTATCTTTATTCATTAAAGCCATCGGGAATTTATAGATACAGAGGAGTTGGAGTGTTGCAACAGATCCGATAATGTCTAACAAAATTCCTAATATATCTTAACTGTACATAAATAATTATAATGATAATAATAATAATCCTATATTCACTACACATTATAATTACAGTGCATAATCTTTGTATGTTCCCTGATAGGGAAGTGCTTGTTTTTTTGAAATAATTCTTTTTATTGGAATGTGTTTTAAGGGTAACCATTTGTTGCTGTTGGCCTCCATGATCTAACCCTCTTCTTTTCTCAATGTCTTAATACAGGTTGTTACCGATGACTTGGGTGTTATAAAAAAGGTAAAATTGGCCAGAATGTGTTTTTGTATGGAATATCAACTTATGCTGTACCTCTGCATATGATCTTGGATTAGTCTAAATGGAAAATGCATACGTCTAATTCTGAAGAGAAAGGGAAAGAAATTCTGGATTGATCAGTGATCATGAACTATCTATTTCCTGAACTTTATTTCCCTCTCCTCCCCTCATTTTATGGATTTCTTGTTATAGCAAGTAACAGCATGATAAAGCAGGAAATGGAAAGGACATTTATCCCACTGACTTGTATAAGCCTGTAGTAGCTTTTGACTCTTAGTGAAGGAAGCAAACCTTCAAAACCTGTAACATGTATTAGCGCTCCTATTTCCTGAACTGTACTTACCTCTCCTCCCCGCATTTTGTGGATCTCTCGTTATAGTAAGTAACAGCATGATAATAAAGCGGGAATTTGGAAAGGATATTTATGCCACTGACTTGTGTAGCATGTGGTAGCTTTTGACTCTTTGTGAAGGAAGAAAACCTTCAGAACCTGGAACATGTATTAGCACTCTTTATTTCTTAAATTCTTCAAGAAATGTCTATTCAGAATTTTGCAAATTTTACGAGCTTTAATGTGATTAGGTTAAATCACTATGAGAGGGCTGAGTGCATTCTTTGATGTTTTAAAAACCTGGAACATGTATTAGACACTCTTATTTGTTGAATTCTTCACGAAATGTTTATTCAGAATTTTGCAAAATTTTCAAGCTTTCCACCCTTAGGTCCAAGGTTCGAACCCTGGAAACAGCCTCTTGGCAATAATGCTAGGGTAAGGCTGCGTACATATGGGGTCTCCTTCCCCTGAGCCTGCAATTGTGCGGGAGCCGCTTGGCACTGGGGTCCGCCTTGTCAAGCTGTTATAATATTCTTTGCTGAGTCATGAGGGCATTCTTTGTTGTTATAATATTTAAAAACATGTTAGTTAATAAGTGGACCCCTTCCATATCACCTGAGAATAATTCTAGAATATAGGAGTATTTTACTGAGAAAATTTTGAGAAATTTGGGATTAGAAAAATGAATTTCTCTGTAAATTTAGCCAAAATTTAGGAGATTCTGTACAAGTAACATTTAGCTAGGATTAGGAAACTTTCTCTGTATGAGTCAGCTTTCCCATTTCATCAGCCAACAAGAATACCCTGGTGTCACAAGTAAACAATGGAACTAGCTCTAAGCAACTGACAGCAGATAAAATAACCACATAGGAGTAGGCGTATACCTCTATAAATGGCATTTAGTAAGTACATTATGTCTAGATTTTGTAACTTTAACTGTGGGAAGGAGAGGTTCAGTAACAAGCCACAATGTCAACGCAGAGATGTGATTATTTTAATCCATGGTCTCAATTACACAATAAGTGTTACAAACTCATAGTTAACTCTGTTTCATGATTGCAGGTAATATGTGAAGGGCAGGGTTGGGAATCTCCACGAGAACCTTATGAAGTGAAAGTTTGGTAAAACAACTCATTTCCCCTATTTTATGTATTTTTATGTCAGATTGTATGATAGGTTACCAGAAGCTCTGCATCTTCTGATTGAGTATGTTTGTTATCAGGATATCAGCAAAGACAGTTGCAGGGAAGTTGATTGTGTCCCACACAGAAGGCGATCCTTATTTCTTTACATTTGGGAAATCAGAGGTAGTTAATTTACTTCTTCCCTTGTTTTGTTCTTGAATAAGTATTGGGTGAGACTGCCTTGTAGTGATAATATGTTGGCCTTTAGTATGCCAAATAATTTTGTTCTTTGGTCAGATTGCTTCACCATTATTTCCTCGGTCCCCCCCATCTTTTCCCCTCCTGCCTGAAAAAATTGTTAGGAGACCAGAAAATAATGTACTTAGCTATTGTTGCACTAAGTTCGAAAGGTAAACACTCACTATAAGGCATGGATATAGATTCATTGATACATTAAATTTATGAATTACTAAACTTAAATTTCATACAATATTAAACATGACAAAGGCATGTGTTATATTCAAATCCAACTTTTTTAAAATTTACATTTTTCTATTTACTTACAAAAAACAACCAGGATTATCCTATATCTTGATTTGATGATGTGCAAACCAGGTACCTAAAGGTCTTGAAATGGGGATAGGAACAATGACACGGGAAGAGAAGGCTGTAATATTTGTTTGTAGTCAGTATCTATCTCAGTCTCCCCTGATGCCACTGAATGAAGATTATGAAGAAGTCCAGTTTGAAGTGGAGCTTGTCCACTTTATTCAAGTGAGCTTGATCTTTCTTTGAGCAAATTATGGTTTATTACTAAAGGTTTTGTTGTTTTACTGGCATATAAATGAGGCAAGAACTAATGTGATGGCAAATAAATTAATCTCAGCATTTTGCACTCATTATGTCAACCAGAGGTAATTTACTAATGTGATGGAGACTGATTCAATCATTGATTGAACCTTCTTTCTTTCTTTCATTGTTTAGTCCCTGGAACTATTTTCTTGTGGCTGCCTTAGCATTCTTTGAACATGTCAATTTAATGTTATATTATATGGACTCCAAAAGGTTTTATCTTAAGGCATGGAATCGAGTCCCTTGGTTAATTGGGGAGTGTCGAGTATAGCTGGATAAACGGTTGGAATCATTTTCTGTTTTTTTTCAATCATAATAAACTTTCTTTTCAAGTTGTCATGTTGATATTATAAGGATCTTTTCTATGTTCATAAATTTAGGGTGTGATACTGTGAATTTTAAAAGCTTTATGAATCATTTGGGAATTTAAAACTCTTGCTTTTATTATTACAATAGCATGCAGTCAATAGTTTAGTGGCTTTTTATTTGCTCTTTATTTTAGATTTTCTTTATTGTTCTTGTTTGAATCATCCGTGACTTAATAGTTATTTGTATACTTCCATTATTTGTGAAATTTCAACAAAGGTTAACCATGAAAAATTGTAGTTTACATTAATCCATGTCATCAAGCATTTTATACATCAACTTGTAGGCTAATAGTTGGAAGCTTTTTCTGCATGTGACAGTTATTGCTCGTATATATTAACAGGTTAGAGATATGCTTGGAGATGGGCGCCTAATAAAACGTCGGATTCGTGATGGGAAAGGTGAATAGTTTGTGCATTTTGAGTTATTTGTTGAGACATTTTATTCAAGAAGAACTTAAACTAATGGAACTGCATAAGTAAGAGGGTGAACAAATCAGTTATCACAACATCTGATTGATGCTTGAGTTATGCTACTTGTTGAAACTTTTTAATTATAGAATCTAGGAGTTACCATTACTGCTCTTTGTGATTTTTGTTATTTTGGTTTTGGTAAGATTGTGATTGGAAGGAGAGAGATAAGATTCGTTATGCCTGCATTCATGCATGCTAAAGGGCTACTGCTTCTTCTCCTACAATGACCTTTTTATAGATGTTGCTCATTTTCTTTGAAACATATAGGTGATTTTCCAATGGATTGCCCTCTCCATGACAGTTTACTTCGTGTTCATTACAAGGGTATGGTTCTGGATGAGGAAAATAAAGTATTCTATGATACAAGAGTTGATAATGATGACCAACCACTGGAGTTCTGTTCTGGGGAAGGGCTTGTGAGTTTTCCAAAGCATAATAAACTGACGTTAATATTGGATTTTCCATTTATTAAGAAAGATAGAATTATCTATTCTATCCACGGGCAAGCCACAATTGCGAAGAGATGAATACTCCATAGAGGTTGTTGCACTGAGACTCATAATTTTGATAGGTGCCAGAGGGGTTTGAAATGTGTGTACGTCTGATGCTGCCTGGAGAGGTAGCCCTTGTCACTTGCCCACCGGACTTTGCTTATGATAAGTTTCCAAGGTCAGTGAAACTAGTTGAAATTTTAATGAATGACTTTCTTTTATGAAGCTTTTTGATTCAGTCTATCACTTGTTGAATATTTTCTATCAAAAGATTTACTATTATTCTCTTCCTTTACTGTGCGATGTAAATGAATGACTTCCTTTTGTAATCAGACCGGAAAAAGTTCCTGAGGGCGCTAATATTCAATGGGAAATTGAGCTACTTGGTTTTGAAATGCCGAAGGTATGCTTCCAATTCTTTCACATAAATCTTTGTGATGACTGCTTTCAGATAATACAATTAAGATCACGCACCACAATGATTTCATATTTTCATGTAGTATTTATAGGAACATCATGCCTTATATGTGAGGAAAGAATGACTTTATCATTCAAATACATGAATGGATATTCAAATATAATCATCTCGCAACTGAACCATTACATAAAATTTAACCCATGCGCCCCCTCCCCCCCACCCCCAAAAAAAAAGAATTAAAAAATTTTTTGATGTTCATTCTGTTTTGCAGGACTGGACTGGATTTGACTTCAAAAGTATAATGGATGATGCTGAGAAGATAAGAAACACGGTATCCAAAAGAACCTGTAAATAGTTCAGCATCTAGTCTTCAGCCTACTATTAATAGTGTCAAGAATGGTACACAGCATGGTTGCCAAACATGTCGTGCCATTGTTTGTTTGTGTCCTTTGGGTAATCAGAGGGATTTTTGGTTTGGGGTTGGGGGTTAATTATGGACTTAGGAAAATTAATCCTGATTATTATGATAATCAATTTGTTTCTTGTCCTGTTCTTTATCATTGTCTTGCTGTTATTCTCTTTCAGGGTAACAGACTATTCAAAGAAGGAAAATATGAACTTGCCAAGGCTAAGTATGAGAAGGTATTTATCTTTTTAGCTTGAGCTAAGATGTGAAATATAATTGCAGGATTACAATTCTTTTATGTTTTCGTTGACAACTTTGTCCAAGGAAATCTCTTGGGCTGGTGTCGATCAAATTTTTTTAAATACAGCAGTTGGTGGTGCTGCTATATTCTGTTGTAACTGAAAAAAGCTTTAAATATTTTGGCGTATATATCTATTTAAGTTAGCAGTCTGCCTGGTAAAGCACATGGCATCCACCTTGGTCTGTAGTGACTATGACCATGAGAAATGATGCCTAGGAGTTTGATCCTCACTGCTCCCATACCGGTGTCATCACATTCTTCAGTTTTACCGGATACAAAGGTAACAATCAAATATTAATAAAATAATCCTAACAGACTCCACTTGCTCCTAAACTTATGCTCCACTTAAACTAACTACAAATATAAATATTCATAAAATAAAATCAGATAAATTCAATTCGGCAAATTTGCTGCACAGGACTTCATACTTGGTACTCTATCAGTCTGTTCCCAATTCCGTCATGTCAACTCAAACCAGGAGTCTCTTTAATTTTGACAATCTTCTTGTTGACTAGTCACTTGCAAACCATCTCTTGGGGATATTAATACCTATGAATTTTATTGAAAAATATGATAGCCTAATTTTCTTTACACTTCATGCTTGGATCTGTAAGCAACCAGGATTTCTATTATCAGATTGAAGTATCCTTGTGCCATTCAACTTTTTAACAGTGTGTTAATTGGTCCTAGTTACTTCGAGAATTTAATCATGTCAATCCACAAGATGATGAGGAAGGAAAAGTATTCTCAGATACACGTGTAAGCTATTTTATGTTCATATACCCCTTACCATGTGTAGTATTTACAAAAAAAATCTGCTTATCTTAAGATAGATAGGATGATTTAAACTGTGGGACTGATCTCTCTCCCTCTCTCACGCATGACTGAAGAATTTGCTATATCTGAATGTGGCTGCATGCTATCTGAAATTGGGAGAATTTAGAAAGTCCATTGAGTTTTGCAATAAGGTATGCTTGATGGGACTAGCTTTCATGCGAATATATATATATATATATATTTTCCATAGATATCATTTATTTCAACATAGCAATATTGTTTATTCTTTCTAAACTTCCAACTTTTTTCATTAGCAAAACAAATCAGCAATATTTTATTTCATTTTTATATGGAAAAATATTTTGTTTTCATTCTTAATTTATTTAGCATTGATATGGAAACTTGTACTTGATGACCTGAAAGTCTTAGTGAACTCTGGATTTAAGATACCTGAAACATTCTCAGGCCAAAAAATAAGAGGAAAAAAAAATCTGAAACGTTCAACTTTAGTTTATTTTCCAACTTTCTGTACGATTCATTATTGATTGACCTAGTCTGATTTTCTTTTTCCTTTTTATTTTTTGTTGTAATGACTATGTGGCTATGTGTTTGCATTCCATCATCCTGATTGTTTGAGGACCCTCTTTTCCCTACTTTCTCTCTCTTACCCTCCCTCCACATAATGAGGACCTAGCAATTATCTTGACGTTGTATATTATAACTTTACCTCATATTTCATGCATTCTCCATTGAATGACTTAGGTTTTGGATGCAAACCCTGCACATGTGAAGGGTCTTTACCGTCGTGGAATGGCCTACATGGCAGGTGGAGATTTTGAAGAAGCAAAGAATGATTTCAACATGGTAAAATCATTGCATGTTGTCCTTGTTATCATCTAATGGAAAATTTGGGCATTCGTTATTAAAAGGGTTTGCTACATTTTAGATGATGAAAGTTGACAAGTCAGCTGAATCTGATGCAACCACTGCTCTTCTTAAACTGAAGCAAAAAGAGCAGGTGTGTTGAGAAGTTACTTTCTTATACACCTATGAATGAGTAAACACATACAGATTGATCCTTATTCTGAATTTAATTTATGTTTAGGAAGCTGAGAAGAAGGCTCGAAAGCAATTTAAAGGCCTTTTTGACAAGAAACCTGGAGAAATTGCAGAAGTCACTGCTGAAGAGGATGATAAAGATCAGAAGACAAGTGAAAGCAAGGAGGAGGATGAAGGAGATGAAAAGATGAGCTCATCAGAGGACTCGCATGATGTTGCTCCTGATGCTCCTCAGATGGGGCGATTTTCTCGCTTTTGGCCAAGCAGATTATTATCATCCTTTTGGCTTCGAAGATGTACAATTCTGTGATTCAAGAGTATCACCTTACAGATTCCCTTGAAAGGAGGAATCACAGCAGATTGAAATACAACGGGGATTTAGAGGAAAAAGGAGTGAAGGCGTTTGTAGCATTGATGTAAGTTTATTTACCAGGAAGTCTTCAAGTTGTCTAGCAAAGATGATTGTCACATCCTTGGCATCTTATAAAATATTTGTTCTTTGTTCTTCATTAGAAAGAGATATAGTTTAAGCTTATGTGAGGAGCAGAATCTTTGCCAATAGACGAAGATGAAAGGGAATAGAAGAAACTCAAGAAAGTACCCATGTAATCCTTTATGTCCTGTCTTTATCTTTTTCTGATATTAGTTCTATATATTGTGAGGCGATGGTTATAAGACTAACCAATTTTTTTCAGTAAAAAGATGAATTATATATAAAATGAAAAAAGATTGTACAGCCAAGGTTGGTTTGGTATAGTCAGTGGACTGAGTAGTTTATAAAACATCGGTTTTGTAAAAAGTGAGTGGAAAAATATTGAAGTAGTAAGTTGACACTTTGCCAATGTGCCACTACACCTACGTGGTTCAAGGATGCAAAGAATGTTAAGAGCAATTTGAGTTATTTAAAGCAGCATTAATCTCAAACAGGAGATTGCACAAAAGAGAGAAAGAAAGATCTAAAGAAAGTTTCAACCATTTCAATATTCAGATTTAATCACTATCTAGAAAAATTGTGGCAATGCAAAAGATATGCCTTCGAAGTTTGACCCTTCTCATGTAAATTGTCCAGGACTGTGATTATCTGTGAATATCTCAAGTGGATGGCCTAGGGATATAAACTGAATTTAGGGTATTATAATTATAAGAAAGGCTTCGGTGGTGACTGATTTTCATGAGAACTGTTTGCTGATGAAGCCCCTACGAAGAACCACATTAATTCAAGAAAAAAGATGAAATTCCTCAGTTTGTGTATGTAGAATTTTGGGCACACCTGAAGTGAAGTTTGTTCCCTCGAGATACACCATAAGCAGGATCATGACCGCAGTTGTAATATTCCAAAATTTCTACATAGAAATTTAGTAAATAATTATATCCACAAAAATGTTGTGAAGGCATTTATGTTGTTGTAAAATTTTGGATGACCAAATGATGTTAAAAAATCATGAGATTTTACAGGATGAAATTAGATATCCTAAGCTTTAAATTGATAGGTTAACCAAATTAATTGGATTTATATGTTAAGATATATGAATTTTTGAAGTCTGCCCAGTGAAATTCGTCAGTTTCTGGACCAGTATTCATAAATAAATTTTCTGGGACTTTTATGATTCCAATGAGCAAAGCAATTATTTTTCCCTAAAACTAGATTCAATAAGAAACATTTTTTCTTTGGAATAACTTCAATTGGATGTTTGTACAATTAGATATAAACTTTCAAAGTTGGGTAAAAATTCTGTTTAGAAATCCGAAATTTTATAAAGGAAAGGGCAAAATGGTCAATTGACACCCCATCCGACCTTTTAGGCATCTTCAACCTTTCTCCAGCCCATAGCACGATCAGCTGCAACTGAAATACAGAGAGGAAGAGTAGCCACGAACATAAGCCAAGTCAAGGTCCAAAATCTTAAGGTAAGTTATTGTAAATCACTAATTTCTCATAGTTTTCAGTACTTATAACCTCTTCTAACCACTTTCCTCTTATAATTTGGTGATTTGAATACAAAAGGAGAAGGATAAGGGAAGAGGGACGTTCAGACCTAGAAAGTGGGAAAAATCATAGGTAACTTCTGAAACTTCGATTCTTTCGGTATAAGTTACTGTTGTGGCTGATTGTGGTATACAATTGTGGTTGTTTTGGCATGAATTTGTGATTTGGGAAATGAGGAAACCTAACTGTTATAATGTCCAAATTTCCTCTAAATCATGTGTGGTTAGTGTATAAATGATTAAACACTGATTCAGAGCAAAACAAAGTAAGTTTAATTGGTTGATTTCGAAAAAAATCACAATTTTTGATATTTAAGTGTAAATTTCGGCCAGCCATAGAAACTGAGGTTTAGAGGTGGAATATGACAAAAATGGGTTTAAAAACCCTAATTGGGACTGCCAAGGATAGCATGGTAATTTAACATTGAATTTGCCCAATCTAAGGTAAAAATGGACTCTACACAGGGTAGGTCAAATCATGATTTTTGGGAAGGCAGAATTATATTGGGTATGAAAGGAAAGTGACCTGTACCCCTAAGGGTAATTTCGTAAATAGGATTTTAGATAAGGAGAATTAATTACAAATCTCTAGATGCACTTGTGTTTTGAGTATTTAATGAGTAATGACTCATTATCATAAATTTGGAATTGTAGGCTTTGATATTTGCCTAGGTAAAATCGCAGAGCCAGTAGGACATCAAATCAAGGAAAGGGCTTCAGGTAGTAACTCTATCCTTCATATACTATGTGATGGATTATATGCTTTGTGTTGCTATATTTTGTGATATGGATGATTGATTGCAAACCTAGATGTGGTGTGGGAAAAGCACAAGTACCATCTATGGGAAAGCATAAGTACCACTAGACCCATGTGGGACTCAGCTTAAGAGCTAAGATGACACATTTTGTGTTATGCATGTGGTGAGCATTGCACCTAGTTGTGGTGTGGGAAAAACACAAGTACCAATTGTGGGAAATTATAAGTACCACTAGGCCCTTGTGGGACCCAGCTGAGATACCGATCATATGCATGTGAAGTGCATTCTACCTAGTCAGGCAAGGCTAAGGGACTAATATGAGATGTAATGGTATAGATGTTATGTTGCATTATGATGATTCATTGCATGTTATTTATTGCATTTTATATGATCAACTATATGTTACTACTGACATTCTTTGAATCTCACGCTTTTCCATGAATATCTAATTTTACTTAGCTAGAGGTGAAAGTTCCTAGGGTAAGAGCATAGACATGGGATACTAGTAGTGGGACCCAATACAACCGAAGATTTTGTTTTGGCTAGTGTTCTTTAGTTAAATTTCACACTCTCAAGACACTGTAATCATATGTACATATTTTGTGGTGCCTTGTGAAATACACTATAGTACACAAGATTGCATTAATATATCAAGACCGTTTCACGCTATTTCTTGCTCATTATTGAACTGAGCTCAAATACTCTAATAAATGTGGAATCGGAAGAAGGGTTTTATTCTTGAAGGTTGAGAGTATTCTCACACATACAAGTTGTTATACTCTCCCATAACCCTAGTTTTGTGGAAAAACTATTCCCTCCCATGTACACCCATAAAGCTATTCCCACTAAAGGTCTTTTAAATTAAGTAAGGAATATTTTTAATAAATACCCCTAATTTTAGACATAATATTTTAGACAAGCCAATGGATTTGGGCTTAATCCACTAAGGGTGGGATAAGCCCATATTCCAAAAATTTATGTAATAACCCACTTATACCCTTTACTCAAACTCATCCTATCAACAAAGGGAAAAAATGGTGAAAACCTCAAAAAAAGAAGAAGAGGGGAAAAATAAGAGGGTTAATGTGCAATTTCACACTTAGGACCTTGGTCTCACAGTATCCAAACCACATCCCTGTCTTGTCCCTTGGCCGGAACAGTTGGACATAATTTCCCCCTTAGAAATGCCCCAGCAAAACTACCTAGGTCGGGAGAGTTGGATAACACCTCCCCCTTAGAAATCCTATCTTAGGCTGGGACAATTGGACAACACTTTACCCCTTAGAAATGCTATCTTATGCCAGGAAAATTGAACAACACTTCCCCCTTGAAATGCTATTGTAGGTCGGGATAAGTGGGCAACACTTCCCTATAGAAATACTATCTTAGGCAGGGATAATTGGGCGGCATTTCCCCTAATAAATGCTATCTAGGCCAAAACAATTGGATAACACTTCCCCTTAGAAATGATATCTAGGCCAACACAATTGGAAATCACTTCTTCTTAGAAATGTCCAAAAACTACATGAAAAGAAAGGAATTTAAAAGAAAGTATTGACTAGAACTAACTTGAACCGAAGACCGGGTCGGTACCTCTCAAACTTCCATCGAATTGACCACACTTTGAACCTTCTAGAGGTTCTGTTATGAGAGGGCTTCTCCACTCTTTGGAAGAGGAGGGGGGCTCTTATTTATAGTTTGACATTTTGGGTTCTTAGGTGTAATTATTCAGGTCTTTAGGTGTAACATTGGCCAAATTTTTTAGGTGTCACCTTTCTCCCTGTGACATGTGTCCATTCTAGACTCTTCTTGGGACACCTCAACATGCAAGGTGGTGCCAATTTTCTTAGAGGTTAAGGGAACTCCCTTGACTCATTTTCTTCCGACAATTTTGCCCTTATCGGGCAAAATATTGGAAAAATTTTAGAAAATTCTGTACTGATCCAAAACTTCCTAAAATATTCCAACAATTATCTAAATATACCAGGAGGAGACCATAAAAATTTTAGGATTTTTGGACATCTAGAACTCCCAAAAATAATTTTTTGTCAAAAAGTCCATTATATCGGCGATTAGTCAATTTTAACAATTTTTGCTGATAACTTTGGACTTCCTTCTTGATCTCCAAGTTATTTTAGAATTACTCTAAAATAATATACTAATTTTTTATATTCCCAGTCTTGAATATTGAGGTCCCTAAATATCTTATATCATTAATTTTTGACCAAAAATCCTGGTTCGACAAAAAATTATTAAAATATTCAAAAATTTACTAAAAATTCATCGGACCTCCATAAGTCATTTTGGTTGTTTTATACTATTATGGACATTCTATAATATTTTTAGGACTTTATAGGAATTTTTGGGGCTTACAAACCTTACTATATTTTGACATGAAATTTTGCAGAATTTTTCCTCTTCACACATAGGTCCTTCCTGGATTTCACTTTAATTGTTGTGAGATCTCTTAGTTCTCTACATACTAAGGCCTTATATTCATCCTGAACACCTCATCTAGGGTTCAGAAAAAATATCATGTTGTTGCAAAGGATGAGATTCAAATGAATCTTAATAGTAACAACCAATCAATCATAGATGAATGCGCATGCTAAACATGCATAACAACCACCACCACCATCATATCACATTCACCTAATCATCATTATCAAAAAAATACAAAGAACAATGCATGTCTCACATCCCACAGAAGACCGTAAACAGTCATACTGGGTGTCCCCACCACATTTTCATAGGCGTCTGCCCGTCATAGGCTAATGGTGAACAAGAATCGGTCAAATCGTCTCAATCTCACAGTCAAGTGAAAGTGGTTACACAGTCTCATTCTCATTCTCATGGTGAACCAGAAGTGGCTACACCTTCTCATAGGCATTAGTCAGTCTCAGTTTAATAATAGACCGCAAAGAGTCACACCGTCCCTTGGGCATCCCAGGCATGGGCATCCTCGTGTCTCATCTTAGTCTCAATGCATGGCATACAATACATGCAGCATATCACATAAATTATGAAAGATAGAGTTACTCCCGAAGTCCCTTTTCCAAGTCCAATCATTTTACTAGCTTCTGCGAACTTACCTGGACAAATATCAAAGCCTAGAATTTTAAATTTACTATAATGAGTCATTACTCATTAAATACTCAAGACCCAAGTGCATCTAGAGATTTACAATTAATTAACTTTCTCAAAATTGCCACCTTACGAAACTGCCCTTAGGGGTACTGGTCTCTTTTCTCTTATATCTGGTATAATTACACTGCTCCAAAAATCATGACCCATCTACACCTATACAATTTCATGTCCTGAATCCATTTCTGGGCTCATAATTTCCACATTTACATTCCTTCCCCTTGTTCCAAGCCTAAACCGAAATGGCCTCACTTTTTGGCAAAAATGTCATTTTCTAGGTTTGATACTTCCAATTCATGTTCCTACCTTGACCCTACAGAAAATTCCATTTTAATCATATTGGAAGCATCAAAAAAGCCAAATCCAACTCTAACAACCCAAATCAGAGCCCACAAAAAATAGGGCAAGTTTATACAAAAAAATGATTTCAATGTTCATAAAAACACCTTTCATACACCCTTATCCCCTTGTTTAAACCATTTAATTCATAATCCATATGATCAATAGAAATTTGGGCAGCACCTCCCCCTTAGGATTTGTACATCCCAAAGACTAGAATCAACCCAAATCATCAAAGAAACAACAATAACCATCATCACAACTTCACATCACCAAGAATCAACAAGAGAGACTAAGTATGGAGGTTACCTATGGTCTTCTTGGTTTGTACTCCCCAAAACTGAACAGCCACCCTCTCTTACTCTTGATTTTACTCTTACTACATGTGATTCCTTGGTCACACAAGAGTTTAGTAGTTAGTCCTTGAATAATACATGACAAGGAGACATAGAGTTTCACTAAAACTCACATATCTATCTTCTTGATCCCTAGCTTTGCCTTGCTCCTTTTCTCTTTTATTTAACTCTCCCCCCACTCTTCTTCGCTGATGAAATATGGGTAATTATTGCCATTAATATGGTTTTATCAACATGGTCAAGAAATGTGCTTAATTCTATTGTTTAATTCTAATTAATTCCTAGCATAGCCTTTCCCTTTTGTTTTCTTGTTTTCTTATTTTTACATTTCAAGACAAGATCTTGACCCTTGATTTTGACATTCCCATCTTGCTCTTGAGATCAAATTTAATCTTCCCTTTTTAACCTTAGATGAGCCACAAATTACAAATTTGCCATTACATTTTTAATTAAAGTAATTTCCTTTTACCATAAATTCTTTTTAGGCTCAATCTCAAATTATTTCTCATGAATAATTCTTGGAATCATTTTTAACCATTCTATTCCATATTTTCTCATATAGAACTCATTATTCTCACTTCCCATGCCTCAATTTGCCTAGCACAATCTTACTCCATAATTTTCCTTTTTCTTGTATCAATTGCCCACAGAATTTTCTTCAATCTTTGAAAATTTATAACTAATGATATAGATGTTCAACTGAGATGATTCCAAAAACTATGTGACCCTTACTAGTCTTGTTTTAAGAAAAAATATAATCATAACCTTTCTAGATGGATATCAATTCAGTATCCTACTCAACTTATCACTGTCCCAAAATTCATTAGTTTTTGCCAGCCAAATTTCAAAAATATAGAACTCTGAACATATACATCCAAATCACACACATATCAAATTAAAGTTTGACATGTTTACTTTTAGGCTGAAAATTTTTACAATTTTTGGACATCATTAGCTTGGGTAAAAATGATGCAGAACACAACTGCAGCTGATCTCATTCTAGAAATTAGTCGGAACATACTTTGGCCATCCACCATTTTATTCCATTTAATTTGTCTCGTTTACAAGGAATACTTGGTGTCCAAAATTTAGTATGTTACATATATAATATAAATTCAATTTTCATTAAGAATGAATAAATGTAATCTTTAAAAAGAACAATAATGATTAAAGGGTTAAGGGTCATATTTGTCATAGAAGTATTGACAATGGACCTAATTTGCCACAAAAGTTTTAAGTGGTTCAAAAATGCCTTGGAAGTAACAATTTTGGAGCAATATTCGCACACAGCAACAGAGACCTAACGTTTTCTGTTAAATGAACCCAATGGCGTTGAAAATTACATAGTAGTGAGTAGGTTGATTGATACGCAAGGGTTGGATGATGTGGAGTTAATTCTAGAAGAGACAAAACAGAAAGCCCCAATACAGGCATCAAAGAATAGTTGGGAAATTAAGAAGATCTTTGCGACAAAAGTGCGACTACTAGGGCAAGACGAAGTGGGTCCATCAATTTGACAAGAGAGCAGAGATTTGTCCTTTATAAATAGGTTTAGGAATCTTGAAATCTTTAATTTTGAATGTAATTGTTGTATGTTAGTAGTAATCGACGTCTTTTTATTTCATACCCACAGTGAAATCACTATTTGCCCTTTGTCTTTATGTGTGTATTATGATAATTGTTGATTTTTTTATATTCCTTTAATAAGGTTAAGGTGATATGGCTTCTAGTGGGATGTGTTCTTGTGGTCCCGAAGGTGGTGGGAGTAGTGATACCAATGATGATTAGCTTTTGCATAGGTTTTTGAGCGGTTGGGAAAGTTTAAAAGATGGTGTTGAAAAATTAAAGCTAATTTAAAGCAGTCAATACTATCTTATGAGGAACCAATTGACAATGATAATGTTAGGTAAAAGTGTTTGAATTCAACACACATTGAACAAATTCAAAAGGAAGGGTCTAGTGATGTGCATAATGTGGGGGTGCATGTTGATGTGGAATTGACTCAAATAGGACATGGTAATAGAGACAATGACTTGTTAAATGAATGAGGCTGAAGGAGAAGAGGAAGAGCAAGAGCTAGATGGAGGGTCTGGTGGTGATGATGAGGATAGTAATCATGATAAAGATAGTGAAGATAGTGACAGTGAGGATGAGGATTGTCTTAGGAAGGGAATGAAGTATTAGTGGATGATGGTGATGGTGATGGTGACAGCAACAATGAATGTGAGGAAGAGGACATGGCTAACGAATTGGGTGAATTGGTCTTAGGGGGTAGTAATGTGCTTGAAAATGATGTTTTTTCCAAGAAGAATGAGTTGGGCCAAAAGAAAGGCATTTTTTTATATTAGGGATGACATATGAAAAAAAGGTAGATTTTTTTGCTACAATAAATAGGTATGTAATAAATTTTGGGGTGCATGTGAAGTTGAAGAAAAGTGAGCCCCACAGAGTATATACAATTTACCTAAAAGGGTGCCCGTTTGTCCTATATTCCTCAAAGGATTAAGCCAACCTAGGGTTGCAAGTGAAGACACTTGACTTGGAATGTAGATGCAATCGGGTTTTTAAGAACCTTAGGGTAACAATGCAGTGGTTAGCTATATATTTCAAGAGTAAAGTCTAGGAGAGACCACAATACAAAATTTTAGACATGAAGAAAGATGTGGATGATGAGTTCAAGCTGTTGATCAGTAAGTACAAGTGCAAGAGAGCGAAAAAGATGATTATGAAAGATATGTAAGGTAGTTATATGGATGAGTTCAAGAATCTTGAAGCTTATTGTAATGAATTGAGGCTTCAAACCATGGGTCAAATGTGTGTTTGGAAATAAGCAAGGATGCAATTGAAGAAGGGAAGAGGGTGTTTAACCATATGTATGTTTGTTTCAATGAATCAAAGGTAACAATAGATAACTTATTTTTGTCACTAATGTTCCTTCTTTAAGGATTATGTTTAAGATAATGTGATTATGTGTGTTTTTTTCTGTTAAATATATGGGTTGGAAGGCTGGCTGTAGGCCCATCATAGGGGTTAATGGGACATTCCTCAAAGGAAAGTCACAAGGCATTATGCTAACAGCCATGAGACTAGATGTGGATGACTCTCTGTATCCTGTTGCCTTTGCCATAACACAGAAGGAGAATGAACAGAACTGGAGGTGGTTTTTGGAGTGGCTGAGAAATTTTCTTGACCTAGAAGAAAGAGAACGTGTGACTATAATATTCAATATGCAGAAGGTTTTGTTCTTAATTTATGATGTTTATTTATTGTCTTTATGGTGTGTACTGAGTAATATGTGTATTGAAATATATTTGTTCATATTTGTACAGGGTTTGCATTTGTCAGTATCTCAAGTATTGCCATTAGTTGAGCATAGACTATGTGCCAGGCACATCTATGCTAATTGGAGTAAGGTCTGGAGGGGAGCTGAGTTAAAGAAGAGTTTTTTTTTTTGCTTGTATGTGGAGCACACATGAAGAGCAATTCAATGACAAGCTCACTACAATGAGAGTTATGAAGAAAGAAGCATCGAAGCGGTTATAACATATCCTCTTAAGTGTTGGGTAAAGGCATTTTTCAGTACTAGGTGTCTATCTTAGATGGTAGATAATAACCTTAGTGAAAGTTTTAATGTGTGGATTGATGAGTATAGGTATCTACCTATGATTAGGATGGTAGATGGCATTATAATTAACTTAATGACCAAGTGGGTAGAGAGTGACAGAAATGCTGCTAAGTGGAGAGGAAATATTAGCCTTAAGTATGTGTTGTTTGAGATAAATAAGAGCCTATCTATGAGATGTAATGTATACTTTAATGGAGATGATGGCTATGACGTTTGTGAGGGGGATGATAGGTATAGGGTATAGATCACTAAGAAGCAATGCACTTGTAGGGCATGGGACTTGATTGGTATCCCTTGCCAACACACCATTTGTGCCTTGTATCATGCGAATGTGGACCCAGTAACACACATATAAAGATTTTTATCATAAGGAGACTTATTTATCTAGTTATAGGACTAAGTTCCAACCTATTAGAGGAGAATCTTTCTGAGCAATTAGTAGGTTCAAACCAATGGAGCCACCACCTGTGTGCTCATTACATGGTTGACCTACAAAGAAAAGGACACAAACAAAAGAGGGTAGTAGGAGAATGAATGTCTGGATTGCAAAGTATAAGGCATAACAACAGGTCCAAGAGACTACTCCTAGTACATCAGACTTGCCTCTAGCTCCACCTCAGAAATTGACCAAAGTAGGTTCTGGCTCAAAATGCTCAATGTGTCATAAAGAGGGACACAACAGAGCAACATGTAAAGATGTGAGTATGTCTAATTAAAATACCAATTTATTTTTTTATTAGTATGTATTGTTAATAGGTTCTAGTTCAATGCCAACTTATTCTTGATTAGTATTTACTTTGCATAGGTTCTGCTTCAATGCCAATTTTTGTGGTTCTAAATAGGTTCTGCTTTTGTTTATCTACTTTGAATAAATATGTTAGCTAATAGAGATAGACAATTTAAAGTTTGTTTAATTTTATGTATATCTTATATGTATTTAAATTTTTTCTAGCTACAAAAACCATGAGTCTATTGCTATTGATTGGAAGGAAAGAAGGCCCATGCATATGCGAGTTGCAAGATCTTAGAGGAATGTGTGGAAAGTTATTAACTACTCATTTGTTGACTTGTAGAACCCTCAAATAGGCACCCAAACATCTATTGGTAAAAGGGAAATGAAAAGTCAATATGATGCTATTAGTGTCATACAAACCTAAGACTCTACCTGCATATCATGACCTTTCTACAAAGCTCAATCTAAAATTGGCATAGGTGTTCACATTAATACAGAAACTGGCCAAACTATCTATAATGTATTATATTACTTTTTTGTTTTACATTTCATATTTATACTACACATTTTAGTATTCTAATTGTCTTTGTATATACATTTGTAGCTTGGATTGACATCACAAGTCGTGCTTGATGATGGGACTATACAACAACCTATGGACCAACACAATGACATAGAGACTAGATTTCCAATACAAAATGAGAAGACTATGAAGATGGCCAGGAGCATGTCGGTTAATTTATATGCAAAAAGGCTTTGACAATTCAATTTCGAGGCAATTCATCATCTGCTTTAGAACCTTCTTCCTTGCCATTTACTCCACGAGGTCTCATGTGGCAAGGAAACCAGGCAATGTCAACACTACAACTTCTGGCACATTGGGACAAGTGTTTGATTGATTCAACTAGTTGCAAGAAATTTGTAGCTATAAGAGGAAGGGTAGTTGTCATGTTACTCATTTAGGAATATATATATTTTGTGTTGGGCTCATTTAAACTTCTTGGCAACTATGCTTGTACTTTGTCTTATTTTCCACATGTGGAGAAAATTACTGACATGATGCCTTCTTTTGTTATTTGATATAGGCATCATCTGTTAGAGTATTGGTTTCCTTTTGTTCCTATTTTGTAATGATGCCCAATTAGGACTAGTTCAGTAGTTTTATCCCCTGATGCCTATTATCTTGTTTAAGACAATATCTTTTCTACTCAATGAAGTATATGGAATCAAAGGTTGTATTGTCTTTTGTACCACAATCTCTTTGTCTATGAAATCAAAGCTTCTATTATCAATGTTTATGTCATTATATTTTGTTTCAAACTACCAAGAATCACATTTTACTAATTAAATTAGCAACTACAAATGGATTTATAATGCCTTTTTTCTCTTACTTTAACAGGCTCAACAATGCATTGGGATATAACATTATAAGTTCCACAAACTACCAAATAAATTACCACATTAACCAACTCATGAACTAAATAAAACCATTACATTTGCAACCATCTAATATAACATTTCATAACCATCATCCTTTAACCAAACATTAAGACTAAAAGGAACACCCATGTTAGCACTAAAACACATAATACAAGCCTTAATCTTCTCTCTGTCTTCGTTATCTCCAATTGTATGGCAGCAATTTTTGCTTCAAAATAACTAATCCCTTCTTTATCTACTAGCTTCTACCTCTTCTTCTCATCAAACAGCCTTTCCAAATGTCCACGAAACTCATTTATCACTTATGTAGACCTTCCACCCATTTCTTCATCATGCCGTTGGAAAAAGCCACAAATATCCTGTTCATTTTTCTAGTTCAAATCAATATATCAAACCAACAAATAAAACCACTGAAGCAATTGATGCATGTGAAAAATTCACATACAAACCTACTGGTAATTTTACATATGAGAATCTCCTTCCAAGGTTAAGCTGGGTCCAAGAAGTACAAAGAGGAGCCAACACACCACAATAGCATACCTTTGTAGAACCTTCATCTTCAACCTCGTGACCTCAATGTATTAGAGATGAGACCTTCATTCTGCTTCCTGTTGTTGAAGCAATTGATGTTGAGTCCCCCATGAAAACTCTACTCTCCAACCCTTTTCAATGCTTTTGAGATAGATTAGGAGGGAATTACATGAACCCTAATTTTTTTTAATCAAATAGAGTTAAGGAGAATATTGATGAAACAAAATACTTGTTCCTGCAATGTCTATATTCCACTATGGATTACATGTCCATTCTTCTTACGTGTCCAACTTCTGTTTGGGTCTCCATTGCTGTGGATGGATATTACTCTAAAATTGTTAGTTCTAGGGCATTTTTGAACCACTTAAAACTTTTGTGGTAAATTAGGTCCACCATGAATACTTCTATGGAAAATATGACCCTTAACCCTTAATTAAATGATAAAAATTCCTACATTAAGATTGTGAGCAATTGCACTTATCAGGAAATAATGTATATGACATATCATAGTATTTCTTGCATAGGTTTTTGTATTAAAACAAAATCAAGCAAGCATCTTTTAGAAAATGGATTTGTGTCACATTAACTTTAAATAATGTTCTTGTGTTTTGTTTACAAACAAAAGTAGTTCAAGTTTTAAAATCGAGCTACTCTATTTATAGGATGTGAAAATATGACACATTTTATGTAGAATCTAATTTAAAACATTGGGAATTGAAAATGGGGTACTTTTAAGAGTGTTATTAGAGGGAAATATTGTAGTATTGAAAATTTGTAAGTCTTCCAAATGGATCAAACATGACACCAACAATATTATTTCTTTGTTGTCAATTTTCTTTCCTTATTTTCTTGATGCTTTTTGTTGGGCTACCTTTTTTTTTGGCACGTTCTCAATCAAATTGACATCTACATTATTACAACCAATGTCCAACGCAAGGTTTTTTGCTTGGATATATGTGCTTTATGACTAAAAAGCTTTAAACTAGGGATGCCCCTCCTCTTCAACCTTGCCACTTTGAGCCTCCTATAAAGAATTAAAATATATATGATTAGTCTAATAATTGTTAATATGACAATGTAGGACAAAGTGTAAGGGTGAAATATGTAACACCTTTCTTCTAGGCCAATTATCTTATCATATTATGTCATTTGAAACCATAAGTTATGACTTTAAGTTGAAAAAACAAGGGTTTAAAAATTTCGTTTCTTGGGTTACTATTCATCCTATCCTTATTTTTGTCCAAATTTAAAAAATCATAACTAATTCTAAAAAATTCAAAACATGGTGGTTCCAAGTTTGTTGAAAATTTATTTCACTCCTCTGTGAAGGAAAAATAATTTCAGCTTGAGATCACATGGGAACATAAATGTATTCACTCTCAAAGATGTATTGTTCACATGGTCAATTTTCCAATTTATCTTATTTTTGGGTAAATTTTGGGAAGGCATAACTTCTTCTACAAAACTCCAAATGAGATGATCTACATTTTATTTATGGCTAAAAATACTCTCCAATAGCATGAAAAACTTCATGGGTAAAGTCATTCATTTGCTTGATATCTAGCTAACCCAATTCTCAACTCATTTAAGCTGTAAACTATGGATCAAAGACCATAATATGCAACAATTGCTATGAACATCTCAAGTCTCTTCCTCTAGCTCACATGCCATGAAATGCATAACATACATTAACATATTGTCATAGCATGTCATCATATATTGTGGCATACATTTCATAAATATAATATCTCTGTATTGCTAATTTACAGTCTCTCAAAATAACACAAGAAGTATATAGCACATTAATGTTCAAATTATCTCTCTGCCTTTACCTCTTATGGAACCTTCACCTATATTGTGGAAAGGGTAAGATTTTTGGGGAAATGTTTGTAGTAGAATCAATCATGCAACCATAACATATAATGCAATACTTGTCATGCTACACTTTATGGTCTAGCTACCATGACGTCTCTCTCTCTCTCTCTCTCTCTCTCGGTCAACATACCATGTAAAGGGAGCATTCACATATTCTCTAGCAACTCAACATCTACACGTAGTTAAGGCACATATGGAAGGAGTTAAACATCTCATCTCATACATACCAGCTGAACCACAACATGGCAATAAAACACATAGCAAACAAAGAAAAGCAATATAAATTAGGATTGGAGATTCTAGCTACCCTTTTTCTTGTCCAAAGTGTGAGGCTCTCTGATCGAGACCGTTTCTATCGCCTGAATCGGTTCGTCAGATTGATTGCACCAAATATGTAGTATAGGGCATAACTAGTCATTCTTCTCAAGGAGCTATTCTATTAGAATTCCTAAGTAATTTCCTAATTTCTAACTAAACTAATTAATAGGTTAATTAGGGGGGTTTTCGTGGTGCAAATAAACTAAACTATACTAAATTAAACTAATTAATTCTTTTTGGGTTTTAAGGTTTAAAAGGATGGGTTTGTTTGGAAAAGGGTAATATGATGGGCTAGTCTCTCGATGGTGGTCGCTCAGTTATCCTCACTCTCTCAAAAGATTTTGGGAGTTTTAAATCTCTAAGTTCTTATTAAAAACCCCAAGTGATCGCTTGGGTCCAACGGTTTAATTAATGAAAACTCTCCTAGGATCCTAGGTTAATTAACTTCAATTAAAACATTATTATGTTCTCTTAGAGTACAATTGAGATGATGGATGAATGAGTTCCTCGCATTGTCAATCAACAATCCGAGGATTATACGTGAGAAGAAGAATTAATCACGATCATGAGAATTAAACTAATCACACATAAAAGTCTTTTAACTCATATACAAATAAATACCAAACTTCATACATCAAACTTGCATAATCAATCCAGATCTCATTTACAATCGTAACAATAATCTCAAAACTCAATAAAACTTCCTAGATCTAGGGAATTTCATAAAGAAGAAGAGACTTAAGATCTAAATAGAAAATCTACTCCCCTAGTTATTACGTAAGCTCCAACCTTGCTTCCATCACTGAGAGGCTAAGGGTTTAGCCTCTCATGGCTTCAGAACTCCTATAATCGCGCTTAATATTCAACTCCATGAGAAATAGTTGAGGTTTATGGTGGTTAATAGTTGGAATTTGATGGAATTGGGGAAAATTGGGGAACTAGGGTTTCAAGGTACTGTACCGTGAAATCTCACAGATCTGAACCATCATTGATTAATGGGTACTCCCCCCTTTTTATAGGCTTAATTTGGATCCTATCTTAAATGTATCTTTCAAGATTTTTATCTTTATTTGAAAACATATCTTTGCAAATCGCAATCTCTATTTGAAAACGTATTTTCGCAGATTATGAACTTAGGTCGCGACCTCAGAAACTTCACGTCGTGACTTCACTTCGTGAAAATCCCCTCCAAGCTCGACTTTTGTCCAAAACGCACAGCTTCATTAAACTCTCCCAGGTCACAACCTCACATGTCTAAGTCACAACCTCAGTGGGCAGAACATCATACTCCATGTGTTTGGGCCTTCAAGCTCCGGTGTCTCCATCTTGGGCTCCAGTTACTCCTTTGCTTGCCTGAAAACATAACAACAAAATACCTTTGCCAAGGCAAGTAAAGGATAATATAGATGATATAAAATAATCATATTTTTACCCATACATTATCAAAATACAATATTTAAACATTTAATCCATAAAGTATTAATATCATGCAATCTGAGGGTAAATGCATGCAATTTAGATATAAAATACCCCAAAAAACCATATAAACATCATGTCTTATCAACAAACTAGGCATCAGCTTTCCTCACATCACTAGACAAACCATCGCCATCATCCAAAACTATCAATTAACATCTATGTTATCATATCCTAAATATAGAATAAGATTTGAGGCATAGAAATGTGAAATCCCAAGCCCTAAACCAAGGAAGGGAGAGAGAAAGTAAAAAGAGTGCAAAACAAGACCTATTCATCCCAATTGGCAAAGAGTAATTTGATAAAAAAAAATCATATATCATGATTGAAGTAGAAAAGAGAAGGAAAGTGAGAAAAAATGAATCACACAAAAATTCTTACACTAGAATCGTGAATCTCACCGTAGCATGTCGTCTACCGCCAATGATGAATTTTGCACCGTTTATCTTCAAAGATGGAGGCTTGGTAGTTACTTTATGGATAGGAGGATGATGCAAAAGCAAAGGTATGAAGGAAGCCTCACGGATGTTCACGATCAACATCGAGATCGAGATTGGGGTGTGGGCTGGGTAGCTAATGAAAAATCGATTTTCTCCTCTAATCTCTCCAACTTTGGGGAGAAAATTGAGAGATAAAACTATGGGACCCACATAATGTTTTCTCTCCATTTTTCACCTCCCCTGTTATCTCCTCCAATCCAAACAAGAGAAAATCCATTTTCCCTCTCATTTTCTCCCACATTTTTCTCCTCCCCTTATTTTTCATATACTTGTTTGTGTATATTATCCTTTTCTTTTCTTTTTTTAGTTGAGGGAGAGACACTATAAGTCTTAGGTCACAAAAGGTATTGAAATCGTGATCTTCCACTTATAATAGAGCTCTCATATCACTCCTTGAGTTATTTAACATAAGATTCACTTTATTGAAAAAGTTGAACTGAAAATAAGTCTTGTATAAAAGATTTGATGCAATATTTTTCCTTTGTGACAACATAAAAATTCTAGTAGAGTATAAAAATTAATAGTGCCAACATTTTATTAAAGTCATAATTTGATATCACAGAATTTTCGGGTTTTTTTGACTTTATTATAATGTTCTTAAAACAACTTTATAGAGTATTTTTTTTAAGAATAAGTTATGGCAAAAAAATATGATTGAATCATTATTTCAATATATATATGTGTATGTATAATAATGAAACGACAGGTGATGGAAGAATTAATTTCCTTATTAGTATTATTGTTCTTAATGAAAATACAATATTATTTGACTCTTTAATTTTATAGAATGAAAAGCAACAAAACATTAAAAAAAAGTTTGGCCTCTTTTTTCTTTGGGAAAATCCCAGAAAAATACTAAAGATATCTAAAAGAAACAATTTAGTGTGCTCAAATGTGAAAATTCCAATTTAGTCATTCAGCAAGAACCTTAAATTTTGAAAATTTTGAGAAATAACCAAAATGCCCTTATATTGTATTTTAATAAAAAAAATCCCTACCCGTTTTTGTTGTCGAAGCTCTGGTGCCAGAGGTTGAAGGAGGTGACTGTCACCGCAGCGTGGTGACCTTGTTAGTGGTCAATCACTAGAGCTCCGACGTCGGCAAAAGTTGTTAATATAGATACTGTAATTGTTTATATAAATATTCAAGTTGTTAATATAGTTTACTAGAGCTTCGGTGGTCTCATACTTTGATTGAATTTTACAAGCAAAAGTCGTTGATAAAGATATTGGGTTATAAATGTGGATACTAAAGTTGTAAATATATGAAAACACCCAAGCTTTGATAAACCTCTATACAACTTTAGTATTCATATTAACAATTGGAGTATCTATATCAACAACTTTTATTAGAGAAGTTAAAAAAAACATAGACTGTCAGAGCTCTGGTGAACTATATTAACAATTTGAGTATCTATGTTAACCACTTAAATATCTATATTAACAATTACAATATCTATATTGACAACTTTTTCCAACACCAGTGCCAAAGCTTCGGTGACTGACCGCTGGCAAGCCACCAAAGCTACGATGACAGTCACTGCCTCTGGCCACCAGCACTAGAGCTCTATGACTAGTAGGAGTTAGGGATTTTATTATTAAAATAAAATATAAAGGCATTTAGGTAATTTCTCAAAATTTTAAAGATCCCGAAAATTCCAGATTCCTGTTGATGGACTAAAATGGGATTTTAACATTTAAGCATACTAAATTGTCTTTTTTAGATTTTTTTTAGTATTTTTCTAGGATTTTCCTTTTTTCATTCTGGGTAAATATGTAAAAATACCTATAAACTTTTTCACAAAATGTATTAAACATTATATATATCTTTTTTGAAAGTGTAAAAATATCCATAAACTTTAAAAGTGAGAGTAAAAAAAGCACAACTGTTAAAATAACATAACAAATGTTACTTTTTTTTACTCCATCCATCTCTATAATATAAGATACTTTTAACTAAATTGTAGGATTTTAGAAAAACAATTAGAGTTAGTTAAAAGTAATAAATATGTAAGAAATATAATTATTTTTCTAAAAGTACCCCTATTTATTAATAAGAGAGAAAAAGAGCAATGATGGGAAAAAAAAAAAAAAAAGAAAGAGAATGTATGAGCAATATGTGAGATAATGAGAGTAAAATGAGAAAATGTGTATTTATTATAGAGATAAAGTCAAATTGTATCTTATAAAAAGAAGAAAACTTATTCAAATAAAAGTATATTATATATAGGGATAGAGGGAGTACATAACAATAATGTGAGCCCAACCACAAAAAATCATTGAACTTAAAACCGGACCGGACCGGCTGGTCCAACTGGAAAACCGGTAAACCGGACCACAGTCCGGTCTGGTTCGATACATAAACCGGGGACCGAGTCGACTCGGTCAAATCCGAGTCGAGTCGGTCAACTCGGGCAAACCGCCGAGTAGTCCATATTTAAAAAAAACAAAAAAATAATCAAATTCAGCGATGAACAAGTTCATAACAATGAAAGATCGCTTGAGTGCTGTCTGGACAATGAAAAAAGGAGAAGAAAATGAGAAGAGAAGGAAAAAAGAGGGAGAGATTTGCCACGGCCCCACCGTCCATGCTTCACCGCTGTCGCCTGTCATGGGAGAAGAAAAGTTGAAATAAAAGACCAAGATCGAAGCTTGGCATGGTGACCATGTAGTAATGAATGAAAGAAGGAACAATCCATTTCTCCTTAACTTCTCCGAGCAATCGAAAAATCTTTGTTCTCCATCGTTGTCCTCTCATAGAACTACGCCTTCTCCACCTGGTGCCTTGATGAGCTCTACAAGATCGTTGAATTCAGAAGGCTCTACGGCCGAAGAATCTTCCTGGTGTTTTACAGCGTCGATCCCTCCAACGTACGGCACCAAAGAGGAAAATTCGCTGAAGCTTTTAATAAACATGGAGAGAGATTTGAAGATGAAGATAACTTGTCTGGTTGGTGAAACTGACAGCTACAAGTCTACAACTTTATTGAAGAAAAGGAAGAGCTGTGCACACCGTGATTAATGGCTTCAACCTCCAAGAATATCAAGTACCGTGATATGGAGATTGTGATATGTGGTCTCGTGATATGCGTCCTGCAGATGTAAAAAATTACAATAAAATAATGTTTTGAATTTGAATTTTAAAATACAACCAACTATAATAAAAAGTGAAATTTATTATTATAAATTATATTTATATATTTCTTTAATTTTTATGTATATATATAGTATTATATTATTATTATCAATTAAATTATAATATTTTAATATGACCGGTTCAACCCCCGGTTCAACCCTTTAAACCCTAAACCCATGCCGTGACCAGTTCATTTTCCGATCCGATTTTTTGTACCTTACAAAAAATAATGGGTGTTAGGTTATTTTAGCAGTTGTGATATTGTTGCTCTCCTTTTAAATGTTTACATGTAGTTTTTCCCCTTTAAATAACATGGTGTTTGGTGTATTTTAAGTAAAAGTTTATAATTATTTTTGCACCTTTTTTTTTTTAAAAACTTTTAAACTTTTTAATTTTTCAGAATACAAAACTAAACAAAAATCAACATACATATTTTTTTAATTTTCCATTACAAAAAACTACTATGGAAATAGCAAAACAGCATCAAACGCTTGGATCAATAGGCAAAGAGTTTGTTTTAGCTTTAACCAGTAGCATTGTGTTCAGTTAGTGATGCTACTAAAATTTAATTAAGCACCGCAAGTGTACAGATCGTGAAAATAGTAAAATAGTAAATCAAGGTCGTCCCACAAAGACTCAATTAAATTAATAATTAGTCACTAAAATTTCTATTTTCCTTTAAGTTGAGCAAAGAAAATAAAGATAATTCAAGAGAATTTCTAATAAAGAGAAAAAAATACTAAAACCAGAGCTTTAAAGAATTTAGATGATAACACAACCTAGAGCGACTAATCCCTTCTTCAAGTTTTAGAATATGTCTTTCACCAATTAAATAAAATTAATATCAAATTGTTAGTGTAGAATATTAATATGTATTAATATAATAGTTTTCAAACCCGGACTGGAAATATTAGTCAAAGTTAATAATAATTTTTATCTTAATGATTAAAGAATTGTAGGTAGGAATATTTTGTTCTTATCTATCTATTTTAATAATTT